>DWMZ01005819.1:0-10710 GCA_018249855.1 Eueides tales michaeli | reverse complement strand
TTATCGTTTATTATGATTATGGATATTTCTGAGACTATAATTCTGTTATTTCGTTTAGATATATCCTGTGATGTAAATAGTAGGTTGTAAGTGACTGAGTCTTTGCCACTTTTTTACATGTCTACGATTCTAGCTACTGTCGACTGTCGGCCGACGACGTGTCGGAGTGTCTGAGTGTCGCAGTGTCACAGTGTCGGAGTGTCTCCCTGTATATAAGTTTGAAATTTCTCGGTGTTAAGGTTTCCAAGTCGGCTTAGTTCACGCAGAACGTCCCGCGATGTGGAGTGAGTCTTGCGACGATGATGTCCAAAATATTTGTTTTAAAATATTAATTTATTTATTCAATGCTAATTATGATATTGATACACAAATAATATTTACCTGTTTAAATTGTAAATATTTTGCTTTTTCTAAAACACATTTGCAAAATGTCTAAATTTAATACATCAATTCTGAATATATGTAACTATGTATTAATAAAGTAAAATAAAAATATTTTGAGAAATTATAATATTCGCAGTTTCCACTAGATTACAGCTCGCATGACACGCCGTGGTCACATCGCGCAGCGTTGCACCACAAGCCGCGTTCACACTTCTGCTTATTAAATACCATTAACTGACCACTTTGTATATTTTACTAACTGCAAAGTCTTGACATTAAGCGCAAAGTCAAGAAGAAAGTGACCTAATACTAGGTCTTTCGAGACTACCCCATTGTGTATGACTATAGGGGAGAAACTTAAAAAATTACGTTTGCAAATTAATTACAACCAAATATTGTATATAATTTGGAAAAATTTCCAAATTAGAACTATCTCTTGACTCACTCCGCGCGACGAGAATAAGAAGAGTGTAGAGTTTGTGTTCATTTTGTAGAGTCCGTGTCACGATAAAATGATCCCCGACTTGTTGAGCACCATAAGATATCATCCTATCTGGTTATTAGGAATAAGTACATATTGTGTACTACATAGTTTTATGTAAATTAATTATCTAAGATTGATGTAACATTCACTTGTCACATGTCTCATATTACATCAGAGTCAAACATATCATGCTAAAAAAAATATTTGTAGAATATTCTTTTTTTTTTCATCTCATTTCATACAGACGAAGATTACCATTTACTTGACATCAAACATGCAGTACCTTTCGGTACGGTTTGTATTGAATTATCATTAAGCTATAAAGCAGCAAAAAAAAGGAAATATATAAGAATAATCACTGGTCATGAATCATCAAATAACTTTTTTTTGTTTAAAAATATGATCCCAGATTTACTTGTTATATACATTATTATTTAAAAGGCTTTCTCAATGCATCAAGCATTCTTTAGTAATAAATTGTATATTTAAGACACGTGTATTTTACAAAGGCCAGGAATGCGTTCCTTCAATTTTTTATACCGAGTTTGCTAGGAATGTACGCTGCCGGTTAACATTTTGCTATATTAAATAATTAAAATTTATAATTAAATTTTGTTATGGATTATAATGTAAAATTTACAGAATTACGAGAAAATAATTTAGTAGTTGTTCATATAGTAGTTGAATGGTATATTTTCCTTGAAGTTATCGCAACGATACAAATAGCAACTTTTGTCCGTGTATTGAATACGTTTGAGGCAGTTGTATGGCTCACGCGAACGCAGTATCTGTAATTTTTTGCAATATTTCGCGATATTCTGCACTATTCGCTGTGAAAAAGCTTCCGTTGCCGGCGCGTGGTCGTTCGTGTATTGCTGCAACACTTGCGTAATCTGATTACGCGCTAACTCTATTTTTTTTATATTCTAACTGATAGCTTACTATTTGAATTGAACATGAGGCCTGTCGCGGCGCAGAAGCACAAACGTATAACTGTAAACAGGTTGTAGGTTCGATTTTCACTGGAAAATATTTTATATACACTTTTCCTTCCTCTGGTAAAGCGCGGCGTTGAGTTGCGCCACTCAACGCGCAATATATATTTCCATTGAATGAAAGTGAAGAACAGAAGTATCGTAATGTCGGGATTGTCTTAACAATAGGTCTCCAAGTTCCCTCTACCAACCCTTTGTAGAGGAAGCAGAGTGACGTTATAAAAATTATTTACTGTTGGCTCCTGTGACGTATTGAGCCCGTAGGAAATATAACCTATTTCCGTATATTTATAATATATAATATATTGTTATTCGTTGGTACAGTACTGTATAGATCTCTTCAAAATTACTTGAATATTAACAACTTCACGCTGTATCCCGCACATGGCAGGGTGAGTGGACGGAACTTGGGAACATAGTGTTCAGACATTTTGTTGCGTTCCTCACTTTCCACCTTATTTGAGGCATTGCGTGTTGAGTGGCAGAACTCAACGCCGCTCTTCGTCTTGTCGCCAGAGCGAAAGAATGAAAACATTTCATATTTAATTTGAAAATATTAAATATTTCGATGCCAATTCATTTGTAATTATTCTTTAAATAAAAATATGATTTTAATTTTAATCAGGATAATACTTTTTATCTTATTCGTATATGTATGTAAATGCATTCCATTGTTTCCTGTAAGCATACTTATATCATGCAAAAGACACTTATTCTTAGCGTGAGGTGTCACTTGATACGTCTCATGTCACGTCAAGTGCGTGTCACGTCGCGGGCCGTCACGGCGTGACGTCATATCATCACCACATATCACCGTTACCGTCACCGTCGAGCTTTATTTTATCATCGACCGACTGATCTTCATGGACATCGTAGGAACTATTGTTAGGTGTTTACTTCGTAAGTGATTTGTTAATATAAAGTTTAAAACGACTCAAAGAGTTTGCCCTACTGTTGACTTATTTATTTTGGACGAGATTAAAGGTTGTCTTGGAAGTACATTATGTGTTTTATTTTGGCCCCCGAAGCTACTGTGCTCAGTCTGAGAGCAGACTCGTGTCATGACGATGAAAATGTATGGAGATTACGGAAGGAGCACTCGCTTTTCTGGTTTATGCTTCTTCCTAGAAGTAGTAGTAATTGTTTATATGAAAATATTACTGACTTGTATTTATAGGGTAAAGAGTTGAGTTATTCTATATCCTGAGTGTATGTAAATATATGTTAGTAAGCAAATGTATATTGTATATATAATATTTACATTTTCTCGCTTTGATAACGAGCGAAACGCGGCATTTAGTTCTGCTACGTAATACTAGTGTTTTACCCATAAAGGAGCGAAGCTACACTGAACTAAATAAAAAATGTCTGAACTAAATTAAAAATGAACTAAATTAAAAATGAACTAATTTATAAAAGTCTATTAGAACATATATGTATATATTAACGACTTTGCCCATTTAAAATAGTTTTTTGTACAAATATGCTATTTCAACGTATAAACTATATAACTTTAAAGTTTCATCTGAATCTGTTCAGTAGTTTTAACGTGAACTTGGAACAAACATCCAACACAATTTTTCATATTAATATTATTAGTAGAATAGAATGTATGCATAAAACTATACTGTTATTTGTCAAAAATAAATTTTATTAGTTGCAATAAAACGAAGCAAGTGATCGCGGAGGCGTGCAGCGCCGCGCCGGCCCGCCATTGTGTCGCGATCGTAACTCACGCACCGGATTCATGCGGGGCGGCGGGCCGGGGCGGGCCGGGGCGGGCGCTCTATGGTAATCACACGTACAATAGCTGGCCAAAAACAATACAAACTTCCTTAATATTATGAGGTGATATATGTGCGCCGGAGGAACTTTAAGCTTTACCCTTTAGCCTCGCTAGTCATTTGCATAGCGTCGTAGCGGCGCAGTCGCAAAGTTTTCAATATATTTATATAAAAGTCAATATATCTGTACATTAAGGGGAAATATTTTAATGGTCAGTGAGGAGAAGCTCACAATACACACAATATAGGCGGACAGCTTTTGTTTATGTAATTTAAACCTTGTATTACAAGATGCCGGGCCATAAGTGTGCGACTGTAGATGAGACAGGTTGTGGGATCGATTACCACTTAATGAAATATACAAATTTATATTTTAATTTTTTCACTCTAGTCACAAAACGCAACGTGGACATCCGCCACTCAACACGCACTGCCGCAAATTCGACGGAAAGTCGAACACGAAATTATCTTAATGGGAACGGTGTGACTTAACACTATGTTCTCATGTTCCTTCAGCCCTTATCAAGTGTGGAATACAGTATGAAGCTAACAAAAAAATCAATACAAGGATATGTTATTTTAAAAGTCTTTAGGAAATTATTGTCTTTAAAAGTATAATATTGATTGACAACATTTGAATAGTACATAAACAAAAAAACTTTAAATCATAAGAACTTTTATAAGAATACAAACCCCTACAAACTTAATAATTTACTACCAACTTGATATTTGCTATAATAATGCTGCTCTCAAGAACGACACGTAATCTAAGAAATACATGTAGGAATAAGAACACTTATAAGAATAGAGATATAGAATGTTTTTTTTATTATTCACACTGAATCCCGCATACAGCAGGTTAGGCAGAAGGAATGCCGAATTCTCCAGGTCTTGCCTATTGAGTGAGGAAGCTTAATGCCACGCTTCGCGAGAGAAATAAGATGGAAATATTAAAAATTTCATTCACCCGATTGGAGATAAAGCCCACAATTGTCGCTTATATAATCCCAAGCTTATGCCATTAAATCACGACAGCCTCATAAAGAATAAATAAGTTGATATTAATAAAACTGATATTGTGGTGGACTTACCTAGGAGCCGCTGTAGAGCAAACATTAATATATTTATCAATCAATCAATAATGAGCAGTTTAATTAAAATGAGATCCGTGACTGTAATCGATATTACAGTCACACGCTTGTGCCGCTGTTCGATTCTCACTCGAGGAAATGAAATATTTCATATTTTCAATTTAAATATTTAATGTTTTCATGTCTTCGCCAGTAACAAGGCAAAACGCGGCGTTGAGTTCCGCCACTCAACACGCAATGCTTCAAATTCGGCGGAAAGTGGGGAACGGAAGTGGAACGGAGCGTCTCGACACTAGGTTCCCGAGTCCCCTCTGCCAACCCTGCCATGTGTGGAATAGAGCGTGAAACTAATTATAATACAATATTCTAAGTATAGAAGCATATATGTAGTGAGACTTTAACCGCAACAGATTGTGGGTTTGATCTCCATTCGAAGAAATAAAATATTTAATATTTTCATTTCTTCGCTCTAGTAGTTCGCGGCGTTGAGTTCCGCCCGTCCAGTGTCCGAGCGGAACGGAGTGTCTTAACACGTAGATTTCCAAATTTACCTTGTCATGTGCGATATCACGTAGAGCCTCTAAGTGTTTTAATAAAAACATTTTTTTTTCTTTCACGTTGTATCCCGTACGAGGCAGGGTAGGCAGAGGCAACCCGAGAACCTAATGTTAAGACACTTTGTTCCACTTCCATTCCCCACTTTCCGCCGAAATTGAAGCATTGCGTGTTGAGTGGGGCGGAACTCAACGCCGCGCTTTGCCTTATTACTAGATCGAAGAAATGACACATTAAATATTTAAATTGAAAATATTAAATATTTAATTTCCTCGACTGGGGATCGAAACCAGAATCTGTCGGTCACAGTCACACGCTTGTGCCGCTGCGCTACGACAGGCCTCTAAAAACATTTTTATCTTTGTTATACATTTATTTCTTAAATTATTGTCTCATTTTGTAAATTACATTGGCTGATAAATAAATAAATACTTAGAAGTGCTACATAGTACATTAAATAGTACACAGTAGATAACAGATGACACAAACACCTGTGTTAGTATACACATACATATACTGTAAACAGAATTAAAAATATGTATTCTAACCCACAGGAATTTTCACGTTCTTAAGATAAATAAGGAAACCATTGCAGTATTTTATCTTAAAATCCTTGTAATAATTTTGCGTAAGTATCTATAGAATAGTTCAGAAATTCCTCACCTCTTCTGATGAGACGCGGAATGCAAGCCTAGTCTACATATTAAAAAGCATTTAATATGTAGGAAGCAACAGTGAAAGAATAATAAACGTGAAAAGGCATATATTTTCCGTATATTCCGGTGTAAGCAGAGGGAACCTGGGAACCTAATCTCACGACACTTCGTTCACATGAAAATACTTCCGTTTCCCATTCCTTTTTTAAAGTTAATAAAATGAATTTATAATAGATGTATAAATATTACCTTGATTATTCAATAATTATACATTATATTACAGTACTTACTTGAGAGCTATCTTTTGTATTTAAAAATTATTGGTTTTAAACGAAACATGATTTTTTAGTATTAAAACTTTCATATGAGTATATGTTCTTGTATGATTTTTTAATACATTTTCTAAGTAAGTATTCATCTTATGTTATTGACAAGACCGTTGAAAAATATGCAATGATACGATATTATTTAGATCTATTGCTGTATCCCTCTACCTAACCTAGTGCTAAGACACTCCGCTTTTAATTTTGTTGATTTTTCGAGACTTTGCGTGATGAGTGGTTTAACTTAATGCAGTCTCATTGCCAGAAAGCGAGGAAATAAAAAAATATAGTCTGCCCAGTGAGAATCGACCCCAAAAGCTTCGCAATTACATGCACATGCTGCTATATCACTACTTTGAGATAATCGACTATATTGTACCAATACATACAATACACATATAATACAAATTCAATATATGCATAATAGGTCTGTCGTGGCGAAGCGGCACAAGCGTATAACTGTAGTTGATAGGTCGTGGGTTCGATCACCACTCGTGGTAATAAAATATTTAACGTTTTCAATTTAATAAATATTTAATGTTATATTTCTTCGCTCTAATAATAAGACAAAAGCGCGGCGTTGAGTTCCGCCACTCAACACACAAATTCGGCGGAAAGTGAGGAACGGGAGTGGAACGAAGTGTCTTAGCTTAGGTTCCCAAGTTCCCTCTGGCTATCCTGCCATGTGCGGAATACAGCGTGAAGCTGAGAGAGAGATGTGCCAATATTTTAATAATAAGCACTGTTTTTGCGTTATATTACACGATGCACCGACAGCAATTAAGATGTCTTCAAATGGCTAGATTATATATCTATATATGTTAGATTGATCAAAGCCAATCTGTCTTTTCGCATCGGAACATCAAAGGGCTTAGTCTACGTAGCTGTACCTACTACGTAGATTGTAGTCGTAGGGATAATTATAAGCGCCGCCTCGATTCAATGCGAATTTCACAGATATACAATAATATAATGCATTATTAAGGTAAACAAACTAATTTAGACAAAATTTAGTCAACATAATTTAGAATAGATATATATTAGTAGAGCCTAGAGTAATGCTTTATAATTTGATTTTGTCTGATAGTGAGTAACGGATCACTTTGTAGATTAAACGGCGCCAGGTTAGCTAATCGAATCTGTACACAGAATGGCAGGTACTACTGAGGTTGTCGCGGTGAGAATTAAAAATAACGCTCCTTAGATAGTTTGATAACGACAAAATAATATGTAAAGAAAGAACTACAAATGATATTTAAAGGGAAAAGTAAGCCATAAGGGACAAGGAGTGGACCTGAAAATACAGTATCGATGATACTGGAGAAAGGTATGTGCATATAAGTACGACTTGATAAGAGTGGAAAAAAGAAGTATGCATAGGTCGTATGCCTATGAATAAAATGTTAAAATAAAAAAAGAATATCTACTAATGTTCGTACAATAAAATGAAACAAACAAATACATGATAACCTACGAATATTACATGTATATTTATTATATAACAAGAAAATATTAGTATTTCCGAAGCCCACTCATTACACTAATGATGCTTACAGAAATGGAATCTCAAATAATAGTTATATTATATCTCATTACAAACGGAAATTCTAATCAAGAAAAATGTTATTTGTTAAAAAGAACGAGTAATAAAATGCAAAAATAACAACATCGCGGATTGCTTACAACCCATTTGCCGGAGCATCGAGGAGACGGAAATATCACATTTCCGTCGTTATAACGAAAAGATATCGAAATTTACGAATCGCTTCATAATGAGCGGCGGTCTACGGTGTCCGCCTCTGAAGGATTACTGGCTACTATATGTATTTGTTATTATTATATATTACTAAACTACGCAGAGAGATCAAACGTTGCGCAGTGGCCCAAGGGTGCGACTGTACACGTGACAGGCTATGAGTTTGATTCTCACTCGAGGAAATTATATTTATTATTCTTCACGGCGTTGAGATCCATTACTCAATATGCAATGCTTGTAAAATCGATGGAAGGGAGGGAATAGAAGTATGTTTTTATATCATAATACCTGGCTTCTAGGTTTTCTATGCTGCTTCTGCCATGTGCAAGATAGGCTAAAAATATATCTATGTAAATAAATTCTATTAATAGCAAAATATTTCCAAAGAGCATGTATTATATATTTCCAATGAGCATATATATAAAATTTTAAATGTTAACTAAAATCGAGGTCCACTGTTACCGAAAATTCTTTGTAAAACCACAAACATAAATCAACACGTTGTTAAAATACACATAAAAAATTTATCGGTTGTCAAAATTTAAAATAATAAACTACAATGTAATTGATACTATGCATTTATTATTCATGAATTGTTATGTTTCACTACCTATACTTATATAAAATGTTTTTTTACTTACAATAGTCATACAACTATATTTAGTATTAATAATAATTAAAAGTGTATTCTTAACTTAAAAGAGTATTTACTTACAAACTGAGTACAATTTTCCATTATATAAAGAAACTATTTCTAAACAATAAAAATATATTTTATTTACTTTTATAAATAGGAAATAAATAAAATGGCTTTAAACGCGCATCGAAACATTTGCATATATCTCTATACAAATATCTTATCATCTTAGTATACTTCGACGCTCTCCTGGTGCAGAACAGTGTCTTGTCTAAACATTTCCACGTCCACTTCGCTGTCTGCTTGCACCAACTTAACACGCCCTTCCTGGATCCAAAGTAAAGTTACGTATTTATTTAGTAATATATTTGAATATTTATTTGTGTTTATATATTAGTCTGTTTTTACTTATTAAGATTTTATACCTCAAAAGCAGAAGTAGAATTCCTTTTTTTCCATTTGTCCTTCTGTCAATATCATTTCTCTGGAGATTCATATAATTGAGTGCGCAATGTTTCAATTGTATGGAAAGACGGGAACGAAGTGTCTCAAGATTAGGTTCCCTCAACCAGAACTGCTATTACTTTCTTTATCTGTTATTGCATTGAATACAATTTAGATTCTCTATCTAATTTACCTTAGGATGCATAAGTATGAAGGGCAGCTCCGCGCTAAGCTCGCCACCGAGCGCGCCCAGGTAAAGCTTTACCTTAACGCTGTAGCTTACTACTATGCCGAACGCGTCGCGCTGCTCGGGGTCCAGCAATCTATGACGAAATAATCGCATTATAAAAAATTAAAATGTGAAAATTTAAAATATTTTTCATATATTACGCAAATTGTACCTAGAAAGTAGAGTATAGACAATCTCCTGACAATACTAACTTTATACATTTTTTTTCTCATACACATTTCTCACTGAACGAGAATAACTCTATAATGTTTGTTCCATTGCTTTAGAAAGCATAAAGACACATTTGCACAGTTCTAAAGAGATACATTAGATTACATGATTGTGATAGCTTTGATTCCTACTGTGTGATGTTTTAAAATATGTTTCTCTCCATTTTTAATATTTTTAAAGTGTTATTCCACACTTAGGAAAGAAAAATAGTAAATTTTAAAAACGTATAAAAATTTGGACGAAGCAGGATTTGAACCTGCGCCTCTTGACAACCGTTCAAGCGCTCTGACTACTAAGCCATCCGTCCTCACCAAGCTCCGTCGAAATTTTTATACGCTTGTTACAACTTATTTATGTTGTTAGCATCTCTGTAGGGAGATTTTTACAAATTTCCGCTACCCAAAGACAATTATAATTATCGTTTGGCAAGAGAGAATGCTATTTATTAAATATTTTTACTAATTTTAAAGTGTTATTCCACACTTACGAAAGAAAAATACTAAATTTTAAAAACTGTCAAAATTTCGACGGAGCTTGGTGAGGACGGATGGCTTAGTGGTCAGAGCGCTTGAACGGTTTTCAAGAGGCACAAGTTCAAATCCTGCTTCGTCCAAATTTTTATACGTTTTTAAAATTTAGTATGTTTCTCTCCTATTAAGTCAAGAATATGCTCTTTCGTTAAATAAATAGTAAGTGTGTTATCGTCATTGTCTCTTCGACTAAAGAAAACTAATATAAGTCTTACAGCGTGGTAGAAGCTAGAGTAGTCTCCTGTCGCTTGAGTTGCGCGTCGAGCGCGAGGCCGCGGCGGTCGCGGAGCGCGCCCAGCACCGGGCGGAGCTGCACCACCTTCTGCATGTTGGCTCCGGGCTGGAGGGGACAACCGTCCCTGGAAGCAAATTATAATCCCAACGCTACAGTCTTTCGAGGCCATTGTGGCGCAGGGCACAGGCGTGCACTTGTAGCTTCCTACCCGGGAAAACAAAATATTGAATGTTTTTAAAATGCAAATTTAATGATTTCCAGGAAATCCTCGTTTTAGTAAAAAGGCAAGGCCCGGTGTTAGGTTCCGCCACTAAATACGTAATATCTTATCACTCACGAGGTTTCTCGAAGATCCACTGAGGTCTCCCTCGCCTCT
>DWMZ01005818.1:0-10711 GCA_018249855.1 Eueides tales michaeli | reverse complement strand
TACATAGTCGTAATAGTGGTATGGCACGTTCAGCGACGCATCTACTATATCCGACTGCCGTTACAAACAAAAGTTTATTTATAATTTAAACTGTTTATTTCATTTAATTGAATTATTTAGTATATTCTATACTGTGACGCAGCGGCACAGGCGTGCGACTGTAAACGAGGCAGGTAGTGAGTTCGAACCCCACTCGAGGTATCGAATGAAATATTTCATATTTTCATTCCATCTCAACACGCAATACCACAGTTCGGCGGCAAATGGGAAACGAAAGTCTCTCTTTTTTTCTCTTTTTTTCGGAAAAGACACGGCAAACGAGCGTACGGGTAACCTGAAGGTAAGTGATCACCGCCGCCCACGGCCCCGTGTAGCACCAGAGGAGCTACACGAGCATTGTCGGTCTTTATAAATCCGTAACAATCCGGTCGAGTCTGCCCATGCGTGTTGTCATTGCTGACAACGTGACTCTTCCACACGTACTTTAGTCGCCTCTAACGACACCATCAGTACCAGGGTGATTCTATTCTCATCAATTTACATTTTTAATTTTATTGCTAAACAAAATTAAAAACTACCTAAAAAACCTGTGAGACTCCACCCACTTCAGAAAATAAATACATATTATCAATAATCTATTTAATAGATTCATTTAAAGCGTGTCGTCATTTAACAAGCAATGGCATAATCCGGCGGAAAATGAGGAAAAGAAGTTTTGGAACGAAGTGTGAACCAAAATAACATTTGTGTTCCCAGGTTCCCTCTGCCCACTCTGCTATGTGCGAAATACAGCGTGAAGAGAAAAATAATAATATTTATAATAAAAATAACAATACATATCTTAAGAATTACACGAGTATCTCAAGAAATATTGGAATATTCTGAAGACTAAATTATGAAAAATAAAATAATTATTAGTTGTTGTGTTAATGTACTGGAAATTCGTTTTTACGATTGTAGCATACTTCACTATTGCTTAGTTACGACATCTGACTTTGAACGTAAAGATTGAGTGCGGGTTGAGTGGCGAAACTCAACGCCAAATGTTGCCTTATTCCTGGAGTGGGAATCGAACCCACAACCTATCACGTGTCTCTACATCACAGAAGGCATACATATATATTAATAAATATATATTAACTTAAATAAATTATATATCATTTAATACGTTAATTGTCGTACCTTGCAGGGTCCCCCCAAGAAGTCTGGGATGAGCTCTTTAGGAATGTAGTCCAGTAAGCCCCCAGGCTGGAGGTAATCTTTGCCGCCGTAGAACAAGAACTTGCTCCGAGTATTTTCATCTAAATAAAACGCAATTAATTTGATAAATTATCTTATAATATACGAGATCTGTCGTGGTGCAAGGCCAACTAGCGTGCGACTTTAAACACGACAAGTTGTGGAGTCGATCTCCATACAGAATATGAAATATTTAATATTTTCATTTCTCTCCAACCCCCCCCCCCCTTCCCCCTCCTCCTTTGCTGGCGCGCGGCGTTGAGTTTCGCCAATAAACACGCCATATCTCAAATTCAAAAGCGGGGAGTGAATGCGACGTAGTGTCTTTGCAATAGCTATCCAAGTCTCCTCTGCCTACACCGCCATGTGCGGGATACAGCGTGAAGCTAACAAAAAGGTCTTAAAATGTCAGTCAAACTAACTGACGGATTAGTCATGTCAGTCAAAAAGGATTGATTGACATGGCTGTTTAATGTTTTCAACAAGCAGAATTTGCAATACAAATGTATCTCATAAGGTACGTGTTCCTTAAATAAATAAATATTTATTTATGTTTTATAATATCAATATCTATTTATTATAATCATATAGAAGATAAAATTAGTATTTGCAAAAGTCTAAAGGAACCTAGTGTAGAGAAACACACTTGGTTCCCATTAAGAAATTTCCGTTCTCTACTTTACTCTGAATTTTTAAGGTATTGCGTATTGATTGGCGGAACTCAACGCCGCAAAATGATAAAAGGTTTTCTGGTTTAATTAAAAAATCGAGGCAAAGAGTATTAAAACAATTTAAACATAAATCTTACCTATGAACGTGCTGACAATGGTCCACAAAATGGGGAACACCCTCGGAGCTCTCACAATCAGTACTCTACCCATTGTTTCTGGGTAATTAGCTTCCACTATCTGTATGATGCGCAACAAGGCCCTGACTCCAGGTCTCCAGAGGTGCCGCATGTTGAGGCCGTCGAGGTCCACCAGCAGGCACCAGGATTGGATGGCGTGCTCGGACGATCTGGTCGCCTCTTCCAACAATTTTAAACCTTCTTCACATACATGAAGCGTCTGAAAAGTATAGTTAGAGTTGTAGATGCTGTCACAGCGCAGCGTTTAACGCAGCATATCCAATTTTTGTTTGTTGGATGGCGGAATTCAACGCCTCGCTGTGTTTCAATAAAGACAAATAACAATTTAAAATGGCGTGAAGCAGTAGTAAACGGCAGACGGCAAAACGCGACGGTCATGTGGTCGATACCCAATCGTGGGAAACAAATTACATTTCCTCATTCTGGTAACAAACAAAATGTATCTGGAATTCACTGATGCGTGGAGAAAGGAGTATCTAAATACAAGGTTCCCAGGTTCCTTGTGACTCCTGTGTAGGATAAAGTGGAAAGCAAAATAAAAAAATGTTTCGTGACTTTGTTCCGTTGCATCGTCATATATCGACAAAGTTGACAAGCGACGCTGTAAATTTAAAAACTGCATAATATATAATTTACTATTACAATTTTTATCTGATGAATGTATAATGAGTTTGAATGTGGCATTCATTTCCTGATAGATTTACATAATAACTTAAACAACGTTATTTAAATGTGCATCAAATAAAATAACCAATTTCCATCGTTATAGAAGGCGTTGTATGGAGACCGCGCTATAAGAAACTCGGAATTGTGCCGCGTTATATGGAGACTGTTTAACGGAAACCGCGTTGTAAGAGTATCGCGTTAGAGCAGGGCTGTCGCAAATTCAGCTCCACGTTATATGGAAACCTCGTTCTTAGGGTACCGCGTTATAGGAGGGTTGACTGTATATACATATATTTACAAAAAGGCAGCCAACTAAAAACAACCGCACTCAATTTAGTTCATTCATGAGGTACAGTGCCACCAACAGACACGCAGGCCAAACACAACACATCTCTTTTAGCGTTAGAGGTGAAAAATTCTTCACGTAAATAAACCTACCAACTTCAAGAGTCCATCTTCACCAATAGATTTCAAAAGCCCCTTAACATCCATTTGTCCAAGTCGCAGTATGTATAGTGGACGTCCGTCTGTCACAACAAATAAAATAAAATATAAGAAATGAAAATATTTTTGATTCACATAACACAATGGTAAGCATATAACAAGTGAGGCCTGTCGTGGCGTAGGCCTCACTCGTTTGGCGCGCTAGATGTTCAGTGGTCTAAACCAGAGGGACCTCTGGCACCAGATATAAAGCGTAAGTATAAAGCGTGAAGCTAAAACATATCATACCCTTGTCATGATGATGCCAGCCGCCGGGAAAATATTTCTTAACCACATCAGGAGTTTCGTACTCTGACAGTATCCGGTCCACCTGGTGCTTCTTACGCCACAGTAGTGACTGTGACAGCATCTCTCTCGCCTTCTCCACGCTGAAATCGCGAGCACGGAGGAAACGGAGGAGGGTTGTGTCACTTGGTACCTGATAATAATGTAATTAAAGTCAAAGAGTGTATAGGGGATGAAATTATATTAATAGAAACATTTTTTATAAGTGTTAAAACAGTTAGGTTATCAGGTTCCCTCTGCCTAACTTGCTATGCACAGGATACTTAATATTTTCATTTTCTTCCTCTGGTAATTAGGGAAAGCGCGGCGTTGAGTTCCGCCACTCAACAACCACCAAACCACAACCAATCAATAATATACAATATGGGAAAAAGCTTGTTTTTTCATCTTGTTTTATCTAACCTGCTAAATTATAAAAATAAACAGCCCCAACATTTTAGAACGACAAATTTCGCAATCCATCCACACTTTTACTACGCAATAAGGTTTGTGGCCATAAATCATGGGTTTCAATTACAACGCCCGAATTTATGTTTTACGCTTCTTATACATAATTGTGTTTTACTATCATCTCTTTTCGTTCGAATTTGAGGCATTATATGATGTGTGGTAGAACTGAACGCCGCTCAATCGTTGTGCGTTTGTGCATTACATTTTTTTTATTCATTAGTCTGATTTTTAAGATTTAATTCGATACAACTTATGTAAGTAACAAATAACATAATGTAAATAATCTAAAAACAATATAAAGCTAAGAAGAAAACACTATATAAAGACTCTTTTCCAAATCTTATGCTGAAAGTGCTATAAAATAATCTAACCCTATAAGTTCGAGTCAAACAAATTCTAATATAAAGGTCCTGGTCAGATCAGCTGGATGATACTTTTTTTTAGCTTCACACTGTATCCCGCAAGAGGCAGGGTAGGCAGAGGGAACCCGGGAACCTAGTGCAAAGACATTCCGTTCCACTTCCGTTCCCCACTTTCCGCCGAATTTGAGGCATTGCCTCATTAATTATTTCATCGCATTAATTATTTCATTTTCTCGACTGGAGATCGAACCCAGAACCTGTCGGTTACAGTCACACGCTTGTGCCGCTACGCCACGACAGGCCTCTAGATGATACTTCATTATCATATTATCACAAAATCTACAAGTAACAAGTGTCACAATGATTCAACTATTTCTAATGAAATTTTATAAAATTTAAACACATATTTAAAATTTGCAACTTTAGTAGGAGACTACATAAAAGCGAAAAAAGAAAAGAAGTTCTGATAAAAGCAACAAACTTTTTTCGTCGCTTTTATAAGGGCTGCTTGCAGCAGACCGCATAATAGACAAAATTACAAGGATACCTATAAGCAAAAATGTACAAAACGCCTAGGACAACCTAATAAAAATGACATAATTACAAATAGAGACAATAAAAGCGACGAAACTACAAGAAGACCTAAAAAAACCGATGAACCGACAAAACTACAAAGAGACCTATGTAGTAAAAGTGACAAAATTGCAAGGAGACATAATAAGAGCAAAAAGATTACTAGGGGGCCTAAGGGGACTTAATAAAAGCGAAATAATTATACAAAAAACGCAATAAAAGCGACAAAACTACAGTGAAACTTAGTATAAGCGCAAAATTACAAGGAGATCTAGTAAAAGCGGCAAAATTACGAGAGGACAAAATTAATAATAATATTATTAATAGTAGCGAAAAAAATTCAACAATAACTAAGAAAAGCGAAAAAATTAAAAGGGTACCTAAAAAAAGCGACAAAACTACAAAGTGACTAAGTAAAAGTGACAAAATTACAAAGACACCTAATAATAAACATTATTGGCTAAAAATATAATTTAGACGTTCAGTATGCAGGAAGTATAGAATACATTTGAAATAATAGTCACTCAGCCTTGCTCAGTCCCTGGACTGCGGAAACGCGCTACAAAGATACATACATACATACGCGAGGAATAAAATTAACAGCTATTTTATATTTATCGCATTTGAGAGGTCGTTACGACGGCTGTATGTACGATTTCCAATCGGAGCAATGAATTGTTATGGTAAAAAGATAAAGGGCGGCGTTGAGTTGCGCCACTGAAAACGCAATATCTTAAAAATTAGTCGATTTTCTTGCTATATGTGCGGAATACAGCAGGAGCTAAAATGAATGAATCTTCTGTAGTGGACCAGAGGAAATTAGTGAGAAGTCACCATTAAAAGACATTTTTTTAATTCTCACTGTATCTCGCACATAGCAGAGTAGGTAGAGGGAACCTGGGAACCTAGTGTTAAGAACGAGGTTCCGATGAAATATTAAATTTGCCATTTTCTCGAGTGGGAGTCGAACTTGCAAGTGCGCCTGCACCACAAATGGCCTCTAGACTCTTTGAGCGGCATAACTAACACCATTTTTTTTCTATTAACTTCATCTAAATTCTATTTATATTATAAATAAATTAAAGGAACCAGAAAGTAAAAGATTTTTCAATTTTACACTTTACATAAACAACATAAATAAAGTTACGAGTGTAGACTTAACCAAAGTAAAAATATTTTCCCTTCATTTGCGGTTTTTCTCCAAACAGATGAAGTATATCAAGTAGCTCGAGCACTCCCACGCTGGTACTCCAGTCTCGGGGATAAATTCGCTGAATGCCGTGAGGGGCAAGTATTTTAAAACACGTGTTGAAGGTCAGACAGACGCTCGATATTAAATGACAAAGCAAGTGTAATTATCAAAACGCTTTTTTGTAGATCCATCTAAATTATCTAATAATATTTTTTTTTTCAGTTTCACGCCGTATCCTGTGCATCCCGCACATGGCATAAATATCTTGTGTTAAGACACTCCATGTGCACCTTATCTTCACGCTGTATCCCGCACATGGTAGTGAAGGCGGAGGGAACTTGGGAACCTAGTGTTGAGACACTCCGTTCCTCAGTTTCTGCCGAATTTGAAACATTTTGTGTTGGGTGGCGGAAGCCGCTTTTCGCCTTATTACAGGGAAAAGAAATGAAAATATTAAATATTTAAATTGAAAATAATTCTCGAGTCCCGACTCGAACCTACAACCTGTCGGTTACAGTCACACGCTTTGTGCCACTGCGCCAAGACAGGCGTCAAACAGGCCTCCGGTGTATCCTCTTTATTAAGACGGCCTAGTGTTAAGACACTCCGTTTAATTTCCCACTTGCCGCCTGATTCAAGATATTGCGTGTTTAGTGGCGGAATTAATTATTTTATTTCTTACAGCGGGTACTGAATCCACAACCTGTCGCGTTTACAGTCGCACGCTTATTAAGCCACGACAGGTCTATATAATAATATAATAAAGCTTTTTATTAAATCATTTAATTTATTGTCATTGTTGTGGAGCTTTTGGCATGGATAGCTAAAATTTACTAATAAAATAGCATCACTAGCCCTTCTAAATCGGCGAAGTGCGAGTCAGATAAGGCAAAGACTTCACTTTTATCTAAAATTATTACATAAAGCCGCTCTTTGCCTTGTTACTAGAGTGAAAAAATATTAAACATTAGAATTGAAAATATAAAACAACCTCTCCAAGTGGGAGATCGAACCCACAACCTGTCGTTTACAGTCACACGCTTGTGCCCTTTCGCCGGAAAGTCACAAGATATTTCAAAGTAATTCGTATAAGTAAACAGCTGCTGCCAAGTTCACGTCTCGAAATAACCACGGGAAGGCTATTGGTAAAAGGATTAGTACTAAAAAAAATATACTTAAATTAATTTGATTAAATTAAGGCTGGTGTTTCAGGAAACTTGACGCGTATACAAAGTTAGTATTGACAAAATTATCTGTAAATACGAACGAAAATAATGATTATAAATTTTCCCGTCGTGACAAAGTTTACAAACGCGTTGTAAGTTCAATCCGCAGTGGAGGAAACTAAATATTGAATATTTTCATTTCCTTACTATGGTAATGAGGTCATACGCGGCGTTCAGTTACGCCTCCCAGTCGAAAGGTGGGGATCAGTAAAAGTAATATTTTTTTATATAACAATAAAAACAGCAAACCGAATTAAGCGATACGCTATAATGACAAATTACATATCAAATATTTTCATTTCTTTGCTCTGGTAATAAAGCAGCATGGCGCTGAGCGCCACCACTCAATACGCAATTGCTCAAAAGGGAACATAACGGAAGTGGAAACGGAGTTTCTTAGTAGTAGGTTCCCAAGCTTCGTCCCTCTAATTACCCGGTTTGCGATACTAAAAAAAATATCAAGTAGGTATTACTTACTTTTCCCTTTTGAAGATCGGCGATCCATTTCCTTAATTGCAGCAGCCGAGACTCTTGAATCGGCGTCAGTTCGCCCAAATAACGTTTTATATATTCACTGTCCAGTGTATATTGATCTGCAAAAGAGAAAACTCTATATATATAGTTCATTATATTTATGACCTGGAGGCCTGTCGTGGCGAAGCGGCACAAGCGTGTGACTGTAACCGACAGGTTGTGGGTTCGATCCCCAGTCGAGGAAATGAAATATTTAATATTTTCAATTTAAATATTTAATGTTTAATTTCTTTGCTCTGGTAATAAGGCAAAGCGCGGCGTTGAGTACTCAACACGCGATGCCTCAAAATCGGCGGAAAGTGGGCAACGGAAGTGGAACGGAGTGCCTTAACACTAGGTTCCCGGGTTCCCTCTGCCCACCCTGCCTCATGCGGGATACAGCGTGAAGCTAAAAAAAAAATATGTATAACTGTAATTAGCTTAATAGTAGCTTTCTGAGTGAGTAGCAATTATAAGCATAATGTTTATGTAGAATAATACAATATATTGTATATATTGAGGCCAGTCGTGGCGCAGGTACATAAACGGAGAAATAAACGGAGAACTTTAGACCTGTGTCCACTAATATATGCGGGATATAACGTGAAACCAAATATCTTTTGTTCAGCTTCACGCTGTATCCCGCACATGGTCGGGTAGGCAGAGGGAACTTGGGCACGTAGTGTTTTCGGACATATGTAGACCTTATGTTCTCATTTGGATACTTCGGTTCCCAATTTTCTGGTGAATTCATGATGAATTGCGTGTTGAGTGGTGGAACTCAACGCCGCGCTTTGCCTCATAACCAAAGTAAAAAATATTTCATTCTCGAGTGGGGATAGAATCCACAAGCTGTCACGTTTACATTCGCATGTTGGTGTCCTTGCGCCACTACAGGTCTCACAATCTAAATAACGTGTTTTATTTAATAAATCAAGTGAAAGTCTTGACAAAAATCAGAGCAGACCCCTAGAGTTTCGTAAGCCCTCTGTAAAAGTCTCATCTGTAATTTATTATCGCTATCGCTCAGAGAACTGTAGAGACAAATTTATTATCTTTCTTGAAGTAAAAGTAAGGAATTATAAGGGATTTGATTTATTTCTAGGCATCCATAAAAATAATAAAATTTTCACTGCATAGATCCTTGTAATATTATATACATTCTTAGAAAAAAATTTAGTCGCAACACTATTAAATCAGAGACTGATAGACAATGCACAAACGATACTACTGGGCTTAGAAACGTTGATATGTGACGTGTAAGTTAGAGAGTGGGGTTGAACACTAGGATATCATTTCACGAAATTCTTAACAGAACGAGAAATAGTGAAGGAGAGAAGAGAATTCTCCAGAATCATGGTTAACCTTCAAGGATATAGAAACGATGATATTGAAGAAAGGTATACGTAAAAGACATGAGGAATGTGTGAAAGAGGTGATGAGTGGAAGAGGCGAAGCGAAATATCTATTGGACTGTACAGTTATTCGCTCCGTTTCTCTGTCAATGTGAAACTAAAAAATAGATCATGCAGATAAAAATTGAGGAGAAGTGCAAGGTGTTCGTAACCTGGGGTTTCCAAAAATGTACAGTTTTATTCATTTAAATATATAATAATAATCACAAAAATCTAATATTTTATTCATAAGATACTATATAATGTATTTTTATTCCAAGTTTCATATGTTCATAAATATGAAATAACATTATCTATACAGCACGACTTCAGATTAGTTTGAATTGTCTTGTATGTGTGACCTTATTTGGAGGGTATTCGTTGAGATATCAATATCTGCTAAAATTTTCATATTTGGCTTTTGACCAAATAAACGTAAGATTTTAATAAGGTAGTAAGGCAAAGCGCAGCGTTGAGCTCCGCCACTCAACACGCAATGCCTCAAATTCGGCGGAAAGTGGGAAACGGAAGTGGAACGGAGTGTTTTAACATTAGGGTTTCCCGGGTTCCCTCTGCCTACACAGCCATGTGCGGAATACAGCGTGAAGCTAAAAAAACATAAAAAAACGTAAGCTTCAAACGTAACTTCAAACTGTATAAGAAACACGTTCGCTAATTTTCGCTTAATATACAATTCGGATCTCAACGCCGCACTTTGTCCTGTTGCCAGAGCGTTTTTTCATTGCTTCACGCTGTATCCCGCGTATAGCAGAGAGAATCTAGTGTAACGACACGCTGTACTCATTACGACACATCCGCACGATATTTAAGCTTTACCTCCTTACCAAAGCTGGGAAAAGAAAATATAAAATATTACATTTGATTGATAATCGACCCCATTACCTTTGCGTTGGTAACCATATGGTGTGTATACATAAAAAACTTAGTACTGCTCAAAAAAAAACAGTAATGTTTGTAATTATATAGTATAGAAAATTGCAATCACACTTTTCAAATGGAAAGGCTAGAAATTTTATTAGAAGAGATAGGACGTGATAAATTATCCTCAATGTGATTTAGGTCAGATCCGAATTCACGCCCCAAGCGGGATTGGGGGGGGGTCACTTAGGCATGTACGTATATGTTTTTTTCTTCACGCTGTAACCCGCATATAGCAGGGTTATCAGAAAAAAAGAGGTTTTTAATACCATAATTTAATTTAATCCATTAAATTAATTCAAATTCGGTTTTTAATATTTTAGCCGGTATAAAATTACTTTTGTAGCTTCATTACATGTCTAAAGCCAAGCCGTCTTTCCTAAGTGTGGAATAACACTTTAAAAATAGTAAAAATAAGTACTGAACCAAATGTTGATAACACATAATATGTTATTTTACATGGAAAGTGCCGCATTAGTATCGAGAAAGATCATGATGAT
>DWMZ01005817.1:0-10711 GCA_018249855.1 Eueides tales michaeli | reverse complement strand
TATTCATAATATATTTATAACATATATTTATAACACAATACGTCCAGTAAACTAACATCACAACGTAAAAACGATGAAAGCCACTTTACAAGTCCCGACCAGCGACTCGCGTGCGTGCACACAATAACCGGCTCTTATCAGAACTACCTCTTCTCATGAACTGTGAACGCCCTTTAGGCATCTATTATGGACTGTATGATGATGGTACAAGGTTCAATATCGGATCGGATCATAGAATATTTCAGTGTCAGTTCAGTAGTCAAGTTTAGATTTAAGCTAACAAGTCTGTACTTTACTGTTATCTCTATTCAGTGGATTTTATTAGAGCTATAGTTTTGTTGGACAAGATTAAGAATTGTAGAATGTGATATAATTGTAATGGAATGCTGAAACTATATGGATAATGTCCCGGAATAGTTGACTGAGATTTATATTTTGTTTGGCTAAGCGCTCTTATCTCAATAACTGCTGTTTCGAATTAAAAAAAAGATCACCACTCAACAAGCGATTCGGTGGAAAGTGAAGAACGCAAGTATATTAATGAAAACAGAGAATTTGGGAACCTGGTGTGAAAGCACTCCATCTCCATTATAATACTTAAGTTTCCTACTTTTCTCTGAATGTTTTTTTTTATTACAAAAACAAGGTAAACGAGCATACGAGTCACCTATACCGCCGCCCAGGACACCGTGTACCAACAGAGGGGCTACAGGCGCAAATTCGAAAATCGTCGAAATTTAAATATCTCCACGTAGTATGCAATCAAATGGTTCAAGTTGATACTGGAGTGCACCATCCCATAGATTAGAACAGTACTCCGTATTATATATATTATCTATAATATTTTACAATCTTTAAGATTAAATGGCGTTGAGTTGTGCCACTCGACACGCAATGTGTCAAATTCGGCAAAAAGTGGAGTGTCTTTTCTCACTCACTCACTCAGCTTCACGCTGTATTCCGCACATGGCAGGGTAAGCAGAGGGAACTAGGGAACCTAGTGCTAAGACACTCCATTCCACTTACGTTCCCCATTTTCCGCCGAATTTTGAGGCATTGTGTGTTGCGCCACGACAAGCCGGCAACAGGCTCTAAACATCTTATAAATCTCTATTTACCAAGATATGCGGAAAAAGCTCCACGCTGTAACCACCATGTACCAAGGTAAACAGAGAATCTAGAAACACTAGATTCAACTAGAAACACTAGAACAGAAATCTAGAAACTATTAAGACGTACTGTACCTATTAGAATACTTACGTTGCCAACTTTCCACCTAAATCCTAAGTCACTGTATATTGAGTAGCGAAACTCAACGACTTAGTCTCGTTTCCAGAGCGAGGAAATGTAAACCTAAAATATATAATTCCCATGAATAAGAATCGAACCTACAATCGCTACGACGCCCTATAACACAAAACTGAAAAAACAATATCTAAAATAAATAAAACACAATAATAACAAATGATTCTAACGAACACACTCCTTTGAGTAAACAATACGCTTGTGAAATAAATATCGTTTAGTTCCGGTCAAGTTACAGCGGATGACTTTATTATTATTGTTACAAAATTAAATTTAATCGTGAACTGAATGCTCTTTGAAAAGTAGCATAACTAAAACTTCTCAATGTTTTATTTTATTTTTTCTGTTTAGGTGAGTCAAAAGGAACCTAGGCATCTATCTGGAGTTAAGATACTACGTTCCCATTAAAGCACTTCCATTATAAACTTTTCAGTAAATTATTAACGCGTTACTATGTAAAAGGCGAAACTCAACACTGTGCTGTCTCGTGAGGCAATAAAAATAATATTGAATATTTTATTTCCTCGAGTGGGGATCGAACCCACAGCCTGTCGTGGTTACAGTCACATGCTTGTGCTCTACGCTGACAGCCTTATATTGTTATATAATTATCGTCTTTCGTATAGTAGGGAAGCCAGAAAAAATCAAGTATCAAAACATATCAATTCATTAAGTTTATATAGAATGAGACCGTTGTAGCGCAGCACAACAACTGCGGGTTCAATTCCTATTGAGGTCAGTTTATAATAATCGCCTTACACTATATCCCGCACATGACAGGGAAAACAGAAGTAACTTGGAAATCTAGTATTAAGAGACATTGCATGGTGAGTGGCGAAACTCAACGCCGTGATTTGCCTTTTTACCAGAGCGAAGAAATGAAAGCATTAAATATATAGTTTGAAAATATTACATATTTAATTTCCTCCAACGGGGATTGAACCCCCAACCTGTCGTTTCCAATCACACACGCCACAACAGGCCTCAACAGCTATATTACATTACAATAAATTGTAGTACAACAAACCAGATATGACTATCGCAAACAGCAGCCTACAGCTTCTTAGAACATTTAGTTCAGTTGACCATGTTGAAAGGACCTTACATAAGTGTTTACGGCAAATATTACTTTAGACCAATAGTAGGACAAGTAGACTAAGCATACCTGGCTTATTGCTTGGGTATAGACCAAGATGCGTTTGGAAGTGACTGAGTAATTGCCTATCTATATTGAGGTATTAACGTTTATTGAATTCATGTTGAATAGTGTTGAGAATATCTTATAAAGTTTATATGCAACTTCTATTTTATAACTCATATAGTAAGAAGGTAGGGGGAACCCAGTACTAACACACTCCGTACCTTACTTTATGACCAATTAAAGGGATATAACCAGTTAAGTAAGGCAACCTCATTTCGTCTTCATACCATACACAGAAAACGAAAATAATTTGTCTCTAAAATGTTAAAAAATTACAGGTGTTTTTTAAGCTTCATAAAGCTGTATCGTGAACGTGATATGATAGGCGGAGGGAATTTGGGAATATATATTCTTTGATAAGTATCGAATCCACAACTCGATGCGTTTGCAGTCGCACGTTTATGCACCTGCATTGAGACAGGCCCCGAAGAGTTGTAAAGTTAGCAGAAATATCATCTCTCATTTCACACATTCTATATTATTGTGAGGCGGAACTCAACGCCGCCTCACCTTAAATGACCAGACTGAGGAAAAAAATAATTTTAAATATGAAGAATACATATACTCTAATTGAATTAGTCAATTAAAAGTATGTAACCAATAACAATTGCATATGTTAGGATGTTTTTAAGCAGGATTTATTAAGAAAAAATATATATATACTAAAAAATGCTTTTTCCTTTTAAAATTAAATGATAGGAAAGAAATGCTAAATATTTGTCTAAATATTTCTCTAATAGGAATCGAACCCACAACTTGTCGCATTTACAGTCGGAAGCACAATAGGATAAGTGTCCCATTTTTTTATATAAAGCAAGAAATATGTATAGATCTTTTTATCTATATGTATAGATCTTTTTTCCTTAAGTGTAGAATATCACCTTAAATATTTTAAAAGTGTAAAATAAGCAATTTGGAGCAGACTGTGCGCACTACTCTAGCTAGTTGCATTAAAATTGCAAACACTAAATTCATTTCATTTATATGCACATTATGTAAATGTTATAAAGATTAATGTGGATGTGCATATTGACTTGAATAACTTTGAAATGTGTGTGTTTACAAATCTGTAAACACACACATTTCAAAGTTAACTTTTTAGACTAAGTCCTCATTACGACTCTTTACTTACCCAGTTTCCACTGCAGCATTTGGCGCTCCTTCTCTCTAGCTACCGTGCTAGAGATACAAGGTGAAGTTAAGTGTCCGCTGAATTTTAGATATTTCGTGTCGAGTGGCGAGACTCAACGTTGCGCTTTACCTTGTTACCGCGAATGGTTACAGTGAAAAAAAGTTTTTGCGCTTGACGTTGCATCCCGCACATAGCAGACTAGACAGAGCGAAGTCGGGAACCTATTTATTAAGAGAAATCATTATAAATAACAATTATAAAATTAGACGTCTGGTATCAAAGGGGCACAATCGTGCAACTGTCAACGAGACAGGTTATAGGTTCAATTTTGACCGAAAGAAATAAATATGTATTACTTTCGTTACCTAGATCTGATAACGAAGCAATAAGTCTCATCACTCAACACGCAATGCAAGTTAAAAAGAAATAAAATAAAGAAAAACCACCTCCGTTTTAACTTAACACACAAGTATTTACTGTTCTTACACAGTTAACAAAAGGTACATTTAAAAGCTTACAACACCCCTACGCTCCTTTACTTTTACTTCAGAGGGATATATAATACGTGGGAAAATAATATATTCTTAACTTTACTATTTTAAGAACAACGGAAAAATTTAAAGTAGACTACATTTTATATAAGGAAAACCCGTAGTATTCATGATTTCTTAAAACTGTAAGAAATACCGTTGTGGAACAATGTGACTCCATCTAACAATAAATATGACAGTAGTGAGTTTAATTTACACTCAGGAAAATAATTAGTGTTTAATTGAGATAGTGAATGCGTCTTATTACTAGGTCCCACCTGCCAACCTGCTTTGCTAAAAAAACAAGAAATTGTTTTTTGTTGTCTGTTTTTTTTATTTTTTTATTCTAGTCTATATCAAATAGTTACATGATAAGAAAAGAACAGACATAAGAAGAGCGAGGAGCGAGAGGAGCCTCTACCGCACCAGACCTGAGTTATGAGGGCCAAGGCCTCTTCTGTAAACCCAGCGGTTATTCCCACTAACCTAATATATTTTTAGTACAACGAATTCTGAAGTTTTTTTGATGTAACTCGAAATTTTTCGTATAAGCTTCGTTTGTAAAAAAAAATTTCCAAATCAATTAAAGTTATCAAATAAAGCTATCATCCAGTATGCTGAATTATTAAATAGTTATTTTTATCAAATTCATAAGAAACAGTGTGTATGAGTGTAGTTCACTAAAGCAGAGAGGACTTAGTGATAAGAAACAACATGCTTTTGCCCCGAATTCTTAAGATGTTGCGTGTTTAAGGAAGGTAAACTCAATGCTCCTTTAACACGTAACGGAGCGGTGTAGTAAAAATAAACCAAACACATCAGTCGAATCCACACTTGTCGTATTTACAGTTAGGTGCTGTACCGTAACTGACAAAGAAGATGTGAAACATTGTCATATGTGCAATATAAAAACCAACATTTAACTAAAATCTTCCTGAAGTACAGTATATAGTACGAGAATCCATCTTACTTAGTTCCTTAAAATAGATTATTAAAGTTCCAGTAACATCTGGTGGGCAAAGATAACTTTGTGATTTTCATAAAAATACAATAGACGTACTGTCGCAAAGTAGGAACCTAAAAATATAGTAGATTTGAGAAAATTTTATATTATGCTTTTATGAGGCAACTTCGGTTACTGATCAGGAAACTCATGTCCTCACCGTAATGACTGAAGAAAATACAACATTGAGAATTGGCTAGTGCGTTGGTAACAGTGTCTTAATACTAGCTTCTCTCTGTGATATATACGAGTTACAACCTGAAACTGTTTCAATTTTGCTTGTCAAAAAAAAGTAAACCTAAAAATATTGATTGACATTTAATGTTAAGAAGCGAATCTCAAAGCTGGCCGTTGTCTTACTAATAAGTAAGAAAATCATATTGAGGCCTGTGGTTGCGTAGAAGCATGAGTATGAGGCTGTAAATGTGACAGGTTTTGGGTTCGATCCCCACTTGAGGAATAATGAGTATATATATATATATATATATATATATATATATATATATATATATATATATATATATATATATATATATATATATATATATATATATATATATATATATATATATATATAACCCAAGTTCCTTTTGCTTACCCTAGTATGTGAGGGTTATAGCGTGTGGCGTGAAAAAGAATGGAAAATATAACCATCATACTCAACTCAACTCAACTTGGATGATTGTACTAATTTTAAATTAATCACAGAATAAGAAAAAACGAACAAAGTATACGGTTGCGGTTTTTTAGGTTTGTTGTGGCACGGGGGAGCAAGCCCGACTGTTAACTGAATGAAATATCTTAATATTAGTTTCCTAAGTGCCTTCTGTCTACTTTGCTATGTGTGGGATTATTTTATTTTTGTTAAAAAATAACTGGAAATATCCAACTATCTGGGTACTTAAAATGAAAGTTGCGATGCTATCTCTGTAACAACCTATTAACGATATACACAGTTAAGCGAAATTGTTACTTTTATTTAAAAGTTCCGTACAGTTTAATCTAGAAGTCTTTTGGCACAGTTTATTTAACCGATTTCCATAAAGGAGGTTATGAAATTAACATATTATTTGGTATGTTTGGAAATTTACAATAAATACAATTTTTTTCTTGGCTGGAACTGACTCCAGATATTCAGTTCGTTAATTGGGAGCGAAGTGCCTTAAAATTACATGTTAAAGCTTGTCTTTTTTAGTTTTATCGTACTTATTTATGTAAGAAACGGAGTGTCTTTACTCTAGGTTCCCTCTGCCTACACTGCTTTGTGAGTAAAACCGTGATATATTTTTTACCGTTTTTACAGTTTTTCCATAAAAGAGGTTATGAAATTAACAAACTATTTGGTATATTTGGAAATTTACAATAAGTACAATTTTTTTTCTGGTTAAAACTGACTCCAGATATTCAGTTCGTTAATGGGGAGCGAAGTGCCTTAAAATTATATGTTAAAGCTTGTCTTTTTTAGTTTTAACGTACTTATTTATGTAAGAAACGGAGTGTCTTTACTCTAGGTTCCCTCTGCCTACATTGCTTTGCGAGTAAGACCGTGATATATTTTTTACCGGTAAATAATTTTTAAACGGAACCCTAATATGCAACGATAATACTCAATAGGTAGCTGTTAAAATAATGAGAACTAATTTGCTCTGAAATTAAGACAATGACTATTAACATTACGCTGCTTTGTGTATTTCAGATTTTTTTCCAAAAGTAATATTAACTTTTTTTGTCTGAACAAGTTTACTTTGGAAATATTGGAGTGAGTTTTTCTATTTCTTTACTGACTGTATATAATATTTTTTTTTTACTTTCTAACCCACAATCTGTCTTGTCTAGACACGAACCATTCCCAATTGGTAGTCTGTAGTTTTAGGTTACATATTTATGTTATTAGCTAGTTAGTTAAATTTAGTATTTTTCTTTCCTAAATGACGAATAACACTTTAAAAATTGTAAAAATATTTAATAAATAGTATTCTCTATTGCCAAACGATAATTCTTACGAATTGTCTTTGGGTTGCGAAAATTTGTAAAAATCTCTCTACAGAGATGCTAACAACATAAATAAGTTGTAACAAGCGTATAAGAATTTTGACGGAGCATAGTGAGAACGAATGGTTTAGTTGTTCAGAGCGCTTGGACGGTTTTCGAGAGGCGCGGGTTCAAATCCTGCTTCGTTCAAATTTTTGTACGTTTTTAAATTTAGTATTTTTCTTTCCTAAGTGTACACTTTAAAAATTGTAAAAATTTTGGAATTTTTGTATTTATACTGTACTGTATAAAATCAGTTTTGCATCTTTTTCTTTTTGTTAACCTAGAAACATATTTCTTTTGTAATTGTCATTTACAGTCACACGTTTGTGTTTGTTCTTAATAGGAAAAATATTTTTATAAAAAAACGCAATGTCAAATATCTTCTTCCGCCACGATCCGCCGTATTTTAGAGACATTGCGTGTTACTTCATTTCATGCTTTAATTCCTGGTAGTCCAGCAAAGTAATGGAAATATTTCAATAATACAACGGTAGTGTGTGTGTGTTAATTACCTTTTTTTCAGCTTCACTTGGAATTAACCTAATGGTAAGACACAACGTTTCCATTTCCATACTTCCGTCTCCCACCTTTCGCTGGATTTGAGGCATTGCTTATGGAGTAGCGAAGCTCAATGCCATTAGTTTACAAAGAACTATGTTGAGTTACGCCATTCAACATACAATATACAAATATCTCAATTTGGGCGGAATGTGGTAAACCGAAGTATGTTAATGGGGAAGATTATCTCAACACAAGGACCCTATCCTGACATGTGCGTGATATAGCGTGAAGCTAAAAACATATTCTGAATCAATGACACCAGGTATTATTATACTAGTAAAAATATAATTATTTAATGGATTATTAAGCATAGAGTGTGGAACTGTCCATTCGTTTAAAAAGTTTTGGTCAAAGGGGACTTAAATAGATATGTATACAATAATATTATTAAATATAAACTGCCTGTCTGTCTGTAAATAATAGTATGAAAAAATTAAAATACTGACAACGTCAGAGTAAAAAGAAATAATGAAGCCTAATGGTTCATTAGATTTAACAGTTCGGACCGATTTAAAAATTGACAAAGTTCGCTGTAAAGATTTAAAAATATATTTAGGTATGCGTGAAAAAGCGTGAATAATGTTTTTTTTGTAAATATATTATATTATTATTTCAAAGTCGGTCAACAAAACACTTTACAGTCTTCTCTAACATATAGTACAGTGCCTAAGACATTTACATACTCACGCGTGTCCAAGTGGGGGTAGAAACGAAACAAAGTATTTTTCACGTCCAAATGAAGTATTTCTCGAGCATGACCCATTTTGTAAATTAAAATCTTGCTTAGTTTTAAGAAAATGTTTAAGATATGCGTTTTTTACTATATTTAATATTTACAAATTAAATATTTGATGTCTTTATTTTTCTGCTAACTCAACTGAAAATGCCTCAATTATTATCTCTGCCTACCCTGCTATGTCCGGGATACAGCGTGAAGCTGACCTAACCATATTCACATTTTTATTACATTGAAGTCGATAGTTATAAGGTATGGTGACGGATTAAGGCATTGTATTGTTTTTTTCTAGCTCTGCTAAACGAAACAAAATGCGGTGTTGTAAGTTCCACCATACTCCCAAAATGCGTTACATAAAACTATGTTGTTTCTGCTTACTATGCTATGTGTTATTAAACATGAAGCAGGAAAAAAACAGAAAGAAAAAGAAAATTTCATGAATTTCCGTATTGACTTACGGAATTAAGCATCGCAATTCGTTAACGAAAACGAGCAAATGTGAATAATTTAACTAAAATCTCCCTCGACAATGAATGGAACCCGCAACTTTCACGCTTATATTAAATAGCTGTCCACAGCGCTATTACAGCCATAAATTAAATAAAACAGGTGATAAGTAAGCACAAAGCTACTTGCTTGCTAAGCGTTATTAACCTAATTGCTCCAGTATGACAAGTTTGTATTGAGTGCACGAAGCGACGTATGAAACATTAAAGAGACTTAACTGTTGCCATTGTCTTGATATTTGATATAACAATTATAAAATATATATTGTGTATGATGTGTTTATCTGTATGATTACCGGTTTAGAATGAAATTACCCTGGTACTCATGGTTTCGTAAGAGGCAACTAAAGTTCGTGTAGGAAAGTTTCGTTGTCAGCAATGGCAACACGCATGGGCAGACTCAACCGAATTATTACCACCCCCGGCATTTAAAACAGGCGTTAAGTATTGACTTTGACCACTGCGTTTCGCATTTTGTAATGCTGGGCCCTGGTGTCCATCCACCTTACAGACTGACAACACGCCTGTAGTACGCCACTAGTACCATTACACTATGATAGCCTTTCAATTAAAAAATAACTGTTATTTTTCTTAAGAAATAAATAGTATAGAGAGTGTATATTGTTATTAATTTTAGTTGTACTTGTTGTGAAGACATAAGTTACCCTACTTAGGTCTTGAATGTACTATCATCGCTTATATTAGTTGTAATTTGACATATGATACATATAAAAGCTTGAGGCATAACGTATAACTGTAAACTTTACGGTTGGGGTTTCAATCCTCATTCGGTGAATGTATTATTAAAATTTCCTTGCTCTGCTCTGGTATAAAGACAAACACATAATCTCGAAAATTGGGAAGAGTGTTGGAACACTAGTTTCTCTCTGCTTATCCCACCATAGCATGGTTTAAAAAAACACAAACACTATAAAATACAACAGGTTACTAACTTTTCTCCATTCTTTACTATTTCTTCATATTAAATTCCAAGTCTATAATAAAATATTGAAGTGAATTTTCAACTAACTTAACATAATGAAGTCGCCAACTTCAAATGAAGCCTAGACTGAAGTTTGAGTAACAAATAAGAACGTGTGTTTTATCAGACAGTACAGGAGGTCACGCGAAGCAGCGGAGTGAAGTGTAGCCTCATTAAAACTTTAGCGGACAAATTGATGAAATTCGAAGTAAATATGTAGGGGTCGGTTCATATTGGAAATAAAAATGTGTTATTATATATATTTTTCTTTTCTCAGTATAAAATAACAGTTTATAAATATTCATTAAATTAAGAAAACAGAACTTTTCAAATTTCTGTTTTCTTCTTTATTAAGAAGAAAACAGAAATTTGAAAACTGTCCAAGCACTCTGAGAACTAAGCTATTTATGTTTTCATCGAGATACGTCGAAATTCTTATACGTTTGTTACAAAACATAACAGAGAATGCTATTTTTAGGAAAAAAAATCCAGACTTAGGAAAAAAAAGTAAATAGTGTTTTTTTGTGTGTTATTTCTTTTCTTTCGTACTAAATAAAAAAATATAAGTGTTATTGTAAACGCGATGGTTTTGAGTATGATCAACTCAGGTTATTTAAATACTTATTTTTAATATAATTCTGTTAACACTAAATATTATCACTCAAAATGCATATCTTTTAAAATCAGTCATATATATATATATATATATATATATATATAT
>DWMZ01005816.1:0-10711 GCA_018249855.1 Eueides tales michaeli | reverse complement strand
ACTTTTAGCCAGGTGTAAGTTAAAAAATAAAAAAGTTTGATAAATTGTTAGAAGAGTAAGAAATAGATAAAACAAAAGACAGTTAAAAAATATTGATAGATAACGAACGGGATTTAAACTAAATTGTACTTATATTAGTTTAATAAAGACTTTTTTAAAAAACTATTTGATTGTCATTTATATGAATTCCAATGTTTTTCTATGTATGAATATAAGTAGTCAATTGTGTTTGCAATACTAAAATATTAATAAACAATTATAGTTCATGATTGACACAAATTAAAATAATATATTATTATATTTTATTGTTTTAAAATTATAATAAAATTTATTTCGAAACAGTTTTTATTTCAGGACGAATAAGAACATAAATATATGCGAATTATGTCTTATGAACTTTGGGAGTGTGTGTATGTGTTAATATAATTTTATAAACCTTTGAAAAGAAATAATGATTTGCGGAATGGTAAATAATGAATTCTTTCGCCAGAAATTCAGTATTACGAGCTTGAGGAGCTCGGTTAGTATCTGTGTGTTGTATAGCTAATAAGCCTGGGCAACATATATACTATATACATCTTTTTAGATTAACTGAAAGTAGTTTATATAGTTTTATTTTTTTTTATAAAGCAAAACCTAGGTGAATAAATACTTATAATAAATCTATAACTGTGATTCAGCCTGTCCGTCCATGGAAGATAAAAATGTTATAGGGAACGTTTATTAATATAGTAGGACCAAAAAAAGTGATTTTTAAGAATTAAAAAATAATCGTAAATTTGAAATATTTAGTTCGTCAAAATTACTACATTTTTTATTTATTAAGCTGAAATTTTAGTTTTTAATGTATAAATATTGTCTTAAAAGTGATCATTTCATCAAAACAAGAATTAATTGAGATTAGTAAATAAAATAGTGTATTTCTAGCGGGCGAAGCGCGCGGGACGCTAGTTTTGTAATAAATCTGTAACCAGTCATGGCAGATATATTAAAAATTATCAACTTACAGCTTTAATTTGTTTATATAATTTAAAAATATAGTAACTGTGCTATTAAATTAAAAAAGAATAAAACTAAATTAAATTATATCTTATACTAATTAATATATATTACTTTAAAGTACATGAAGTATTAACAAAGCACATCTTCCAAACGCAAAAAAAAGTTATATAGCTTAAAATAAAGAAAACAATAAAGTACTTATGCATTATCAATGGTGTATGCTTCGTATAAAACCGACACGTACACCTTTGAAAATTCTTGCGACAAAGTAGCCATTCAAAATCGTTACGATTGTTGTATTCTTAGGTCAAGCAAAAAGAATATAAGTTAGGAGATTTACATAAAGCAATGGACGTTATTGAACAATTTTAGGACGTGATGACACAAAGATATTTAATACTTGAGAATAGATATTTAGTACATCCCACATAGGACGCCAGTGAATTGGTTCTGGTTTCAAAAAAATCATTGTTTAGTGAAGTAAAAATAGTATATAATTATTTGTTGTAGTTTCAACCGTGCTTTATCTAGCACAGATAAAAATGAGAGTAATAAAACATAAACAATCCCCCGATTAGGGGGTCGAATCAATAAACGTCGCTTTTACTATTCATTTTATGACAGTGCCAAGGCAGCCTGAGTCTATGCACATTTAATTTTTAAATATCTTCAATTCGATATCTTATGCATACTGTAACGTTGTCAACGTTTTATTAAATAGCTACATACATATGTTAATATGCATATATTCTATTTGATTTGTATATTTACTGGAAATGTTGTTATATAGATAATTTTTTAATATAACAATACTTATAGTAATTATGTTCAATATGAAGTACTAATGTTATTTATATATTTTCTAAATAACACAAAATATGTATATGAATATGAAGAATATGAAAACTTGATACTTTAGAATATTGGCATCATATTTTATACTGCAGAAATATCTATGATTCCGCCAAGCGTCGTGCGTTTTTAGTAACGTTACTTCCCTACGTGATTTCATTATATTTTTGCGGTGTGTGGGAATTGCCTAGGATGCACAATGACGTTGGCTGTATTTGAACTCGTCGATCGAGAATGCACTAACAAACGGTGTTCCGTGAACGCAGAACAATGGTAAGGTGATTTTGTAATGTCTTCTACTTGCCTTTTGCTAAGTATGACGCAAGCTTGCATCTACATATCATCGCCATGTTCATAGCTTTAAGCTCATTATTCATAAACAGCGACACAATTTTATATATAATCATGGTACGCGCTTGAATTCGCTAAATGACTACATTGTTTAAATCGGTGTAGCATTTTAATATAATGACTTTGTATTAATATACAAATCATGTTCCTTAGTGATTTGTTGTAGCTGAATTACAATGTATTGGAATGAGAAACATCCGAACAAAAAATAAATAACTAATTTTCTGATAATTGAATATCGTATCCACTTCTCATGTACAAGTAATAGATGAAGGATAATATTTTAACGTTTCCTGTTATTAAAAAGTAGCGTGAATAGCAATTAAAATTTGAGGCCTATGAGTAATATAGGCAAGGGTTAAATATTTTTAATAGTTGTTAAATAAATAATTGGAATCTTAAAATTTAAACAACAATATTGTTATACTCGTAAATAAAGTAATATCGACATCATTGGAGCATTTTATGTTCAACTTAAAATTCAAGGAAAGTTCATTTGGTAATCAATTCAACGAGCCATAGTTCATAGTTAAAACGTTCTTGACATGATTAATGAACCGAAGAATAAGAAACATTAGGTTTTTATTTTACCAAAGTATTAACATTTTTTTAATAAACATTGACAGTTAAGTATATTCGAACCGTAGAGTCTTATTACAACTTAATTATTAGATAGTTTTATAAGATTAAAAGTGAACAAGATTTATTTAAAAAGTATTAAATTATGAATATTAGGGGGGAAGAACTAGTCATTTTAAAAAATAATATTTTAGTGTTAAATATACATACTTAAGGCAATATAATGGCAAGGAAGGTCATAAAATAATCATTACATTAAGCATTCTAATATTATTATTATTATATCTCATAAAATAGACCTACTATAAACTGTATTGCATTGGAATACAATAAAATATTTTCCTTATATTTATATTTATGAATTGTGATACGTTACTTAAAGAAGTCACGATCAGAATACTTTGAAGGAATACTAATCGTTAGCTACCGCTTAGACTATAGGTACATCCAACAAAAAATAACCTATGTTGACTTAATTTTATATTATTATATGCATTTTCAAAAGAAATAAATTTCACCTTTATAAAAATTCTTATCGATAACTGTACATTATATACATGTATCTGTTACAAATAACATATCTGTATTATAATTACTTTAAATTTGCAAATACATACTATAAATCATTCTTAGGACATCGTTAATATATAATTAGATTAATAGCTTCACACTAGATCTCGATAAAATGATTATGTAATGAAAACCAATGTAATATTTCTCCCAAATCTAATACGATTTTTGTTGAGTTCTTGTTATATAATTTTCAGTAAAGTATTCAGATCAACGAAAAAAACTTTATTACTTTTTAAAATTTTGGACTAAAGATTTACAAACATCAATAACTCAACAAATTCCTCAAACGTTCGTGATGTTTCTATTATTTTATAATACAACTTTAATATATTTTCCATTAAGAACGTACCGTAGTAGGTTGTAGAATCTAATAATTAATGTATAAAAGCAATATTCTATATTATAAAATGTATGATTTGACCTAAGACAGACTTAAGGCAACATCACTGTGTTTTGCCAGACACGTTCGAATTTAGCCTTAAATTTTAAGTTTCTTCTTTTGTCAAGTTTATTTACTAAACATCAATATTTAGGCTTATACATCAACATTCTGTTGATGAGATTTTTTTTATTTAGCAAAAAACCCGACATTTTTTTTATTTAGCAATGCCACATACAATTACGACTAAAATTAGGGACCAATAATCTATTTTATAAAAAAATATATAATGATGGTCAATAATTAAATCAATAAACAATTAGGTAGATTCAAGTAAAGAGGGACCCCTTTACTTGAATATAACGAATTAGTAGAAGTAACGCCTCCTTGGCGTTTGCTTATACACTTTTCTAAATAACTAAGTTCATGTTGATTTGCTTCTTTATTGTTAATAGAAATATAAACTGTTTAATGACCATCATTGTTAATATATACAAAACACATATAAACATTAGCTTAATTACGACGAGAGAAATATGAATCTAATTGTGCAGCTTTATTAAAAACGAACATGGTCACAATTATTACTAAGAAACTACACACTTTATAATAGCAGACTTCGTACACAGATAACTTCAATAAAATATTCATTAAAAAGGTTATAAGAATTTGTAACAAGAAATACAACTAATACGTATTAAAAGCAACTAATAAATTTCTTATTTTTCGTAGCCCAGGCCAAGTACGAAATATATAAGTAAACTAACTACTAACAATAAAATAAACATTGTCCAACAATCATTAACTTTAAAACGGATGACTAAATTTCAAGGTGGACATGGACAAGTAAATGTATAATTAATTTTCTTACCAAAAATATTTTTTTATATAGAATTTATGTTTGTTTCTGTATTGTTTTACTTCTAATGTTTTTATTTAAATTTTAGAGAATTAACATTTTTGTAATCAAAAGAGTGATTATTTAATATGAAAAATATGTTATAGAAAAAATCGTAACTTACATGCATCTTAAGTGTCAATCACGTATGTAGGTAGTCCAATAAAAAGTCACTAACACAGCTGCATCGTACTGCGGGTCACGTCGGCCCTTGTTACGAACTTTAAAGTTTATGGTTAAAACCGTGCGTACACACGAGCCGCGCGCTTTGAACTGGGGCCTGGAATTGGCCAAGACACTAAGTCGCGTACGCACGCCATTATTGTAAGCTCGATGTCACCGTATTGGTACCGGTGACAATAGTACTATATTTAGCAGATGCAGTTCTACTCCGCTGATACACTAGTAAAAAATATACAGGTTACTACTACACATTTGCCATCATTTCGACCTTGTCATTTAAGTTTTTGTCATTAAACTCGTCTTTACAATTATAGAAGCATCCCTTATTATTTATAGAAAATAGTATTGAAAACAAAACCAATTGTCGAAGTTGAGTTTGCTTTACTACCTTAGGGAGTTAAAACAAACTTGGAATAAAAATATAAGTTTAGTGTACAATTTATAGTTCGTGTGGAATTAATAACTATAAATTAAGAAAAGGAAATAAAAATAGACTAGATGTTGACTAAAATAAAAACTGAAATTGCAGTTTGTCAACTTCATGCTGTACCTTCTACGTTTAGCGAGTAGGAATAGGGAATCTGGTGTTAGCACTTAGGTCTTCAATTATTATTCAGTTTTAGAGTTGAGTGCTCATAGCATAACTCAACGCGGCGCGTTTTATTTTGTTTGTAGAGCTAGGGCAAAGCAATGCAAATATTGTGTTATTACATCCTAAAACACTAGAATTTTTACGCTTAACATAAAAAAAAACAGAAACAAAAATATGTGTGTAAAATTAAAGGATACTGTGCTATGAGCTTTGATTTTAATTTATTTCATAATAATAAGTTCATGATGTTACTTTTTTAAACGTCGTAAATTATCTTCTTAGATAGTATAAATATATATTTTTAATGAAATAGTATTCGCAAATATCACCTTTAACTAATACATATGAATTCATAAATGTAAGAAGTATTATTTATAACGAAAGAGTCGTGAATGGAAATCGGTGATCAGCGATCTATTGGCACGCAATATTTTATAGGTAGGCTCCAAGCGTATGACTGTTCTTTTTTTATTGGTACTACCAATAACAAAAGAATCTACATTATTGTACAATTGTGGCAGACATTATTTATTAATTAATAAACAATTTATTTTCTTACTAAGCAATTCAAGTAAAATAACCATTCGAAATATAATAACTAATAAATAAATTAACTTGTTTTTCATATTTCCTACTTATTATTTTTAACATCGAAATTAACATGGCGTGTCATTAACTCATTTTATTGTACACGTTAATTTAAACTTTACAAAAGAGAATTTCTCGTATGCGGAAGCCTTTACGATACGTAACGTGAAGCAGAGTATGTCACACGACTTATCAATCATAAGAACCCGATTAAAATCATCACGCTACCGATTTCTGATATCGATTACAACACTTTGTAAATCGAGACTAAGTAATTATAAGTCAGTACAAGCAAGTTTTTAGAGTTCTAGAGTTGAATTAAATAAATTTAATTGGAACTTTTTGTATTTTAATAATTTAAAACAATATTTTTTCCATATTTCATCAAACATTTTTATAAACTAGCAGCAATATATGTATAATTTATATGTATAATTATAGAAAGAAGATAGTATATTTGTACAATTAATTTACATAATACTGGTGGCTATAATCTGGCTTCTCGTTGGTGTCGAAACTTCCTATCGCTTGCAACAGACCTCTAATAAGTATTAGACGCTTATTTGGTTGTCAACTGTGTCAGTTGAATAACGATTTCATTACGTAATAATCTTATAAATATACAATAATCCACTGATGGCAGACACCATTAAAATATGAGCGTATTAACATTGAAAAATTTCAAACTATAATTTATTTTTATGGCATATTAAAGAAGCCAACGATACTATTTGAAATTAAAGCTTTTGTTTATAAGAGTGTATATATATTTCGAATTCATATCTCCTCCATATGAGTTATAGACGTTTCAATAGTATCCTAAATTCGTCGACCCCAAGCTATGTCTGATTCAATTAAACCAGTTCAATTATATAATTGGCCGTCTTACAGCTGTAATTCGATTATCCACCGCACGACACGCTCCGTCGCGGAATACCACAACTTAGTATTGTGATATACTTTATAACCCATCAAAATTAATTAAGAGTGGCGCTCATCAATTTTTATTACACTAAAGTGGTACTGGTGCACTTAACGAATGAAAAGAAGCACATCTACCTCCACAGTAAAGTCCAACAACACACATGTAGTTCTCCTAGTGTTGAAGGGGTCGTGGACGGCGGTGATCGCCTACTATCAAGTGACACGTACGCTAGTTTGTCTTGTGTTTTATCACAAATAAAGAAGCATGATTGCTAATTTCACTCAGAGCAGCTAGATTACATTTCAAAATATTTACTTTTTTCCTATTAAAGCGCCTTCTGTAAAATAGGTAATGTTTTAAGATTTGTTGGGTAGTTTGAACATGTTCATAAATAATTTTCATATTATTTAACCAACAAAAACAAATAAAAAATGAGAACGAAATTATGTCGTCAAATTATTAATTGCACTTTTGTATTTCAAATGAATATATTTTCACTGACACATTCAAATATGTATCTACGAGTATAGCCAAACAAGCGAGCGAAATAAGGCTGTAAGCGCAATGAGCTGAATCGACAATTGACTTATTATTGAATATGCTATTATTATATTTATTTATATAAATTGACTTTTCTATTGCTCGTCAATATACTGTGTACATTATATAATATAAATAGGTGATAAAATGTTGACTCTTAAATATTTTTTATAAATGCTTGGTTGTCAAAGATTGTGAAAATAAAATATCAAGAGAAGAAAAATCACATAAGATGACGTAAAATAAACTCAACACTAGATAAATTTGCAATGTACACCGGATATTTTTATGTCCCAAGGTTGGTTGGCACATTAAAATGTGATGGAAGTTTTGTAAGCATTCTTGTAAATATCTCAAGTTTCAACAGCAAGTAGTTGTTAACTATAATGAATTTTAGCTGTGAAATATTACATTTGTCACGATGCTTAAGAAACAGTAAAATATAAAAATGTCATTATTGCAGAAAATAAAAAAATAGTAGAACAAGCAATGTAAACTTAATACCTTCGGTGCTCATTGAAAAACATATGGACCTTCTATCTAATATTAATTTCAATTTGATACCACTACACCATCTTAACTTAAACTGTCTCGAATGATGGATAGACTGGTTGCAAAGATAAGGGTCCCTTTTGATAGATTAATTTAGATACATAGTATGTATACATGTATGTATACATAATATGTATTGCAATATCGTAAAACTTTTTAAAAATATTGAGTCCTTACATATGATATTGGCGTTTTGTCACACTGGCCACATTAATTTAAAGGCCTCTTTGATTAGGAATTTCTCCCCATTGATTAGGAATTTCAAATTCAAATTTATATATCTATTTACACATCATTTATATTTCGTCATTCATTTTTTTCCCATCTCTCATTTTAGAAAATGGAAAACTTGTTGCGTTATTTACGAGTACTAGTTCTACCGTGAAACTCTTTGTGGCGGCCGGAGATCCGAGATAATAATGAAAAATTGAAAGCTGTTATGGAAAAAGATCCATCGCATCCTCGTCAGTTACCTGCAGGCTTCAGTGCTAGTAATAAAACGATTTTAACCCGCCTTTCATTTTTAATCTTTCCCATTTGCTGGCAAGGTCATAAAGGTTGAAAGATAGGTAAAGGTAGTATACCTAATGAAGTGAGTAAAGCAAACTGGCAAATGTCTGTCGATTTTTGCTTTACATTAGTTACATTAAACCAGCACAATAAAAAAGTTTTTATATCGCATTATTATCTAGGATGAGTGAGTGAGTGAAGTGAGTTCTCTACGACAATCGGAAGTGCTCATCGCAATGGTTATACCCAGATAAGCCAGCCAAATCCTGCCCAAGAGCAAATGCCCTAAAAGATGTTACAAGTAAGCTTTTGGTGGATTAGTGCCGGTGTCGTTCATTACAGTTTTTCTCAAATCTGTCCAAACGATTACAGTAGACGTCTTTTGTAAGCAATTACAAGCCATGATGGAAGAGCCAGCTCCTAAACAATCAAGGCTGGTCAATCGCTCTACGCCACTGCTGCTTCACGACAACACTAGACCACATAAATACTGTACAACAGACGGCTACCAAATAAGAAGACGTTCAATTCAAATGTCTAAGACATCTCCCGTACTTTCCTTCCCTTCTTCTATTTTTTTTTTAATTTGGATAACTTCTAGCAAAGGCGAAAAATCAACTCCAATGGGCAGTCTCAACTGCCTTTAAACATTTTTTTTTCTCATTCTAATATTTTTTTTAGTAAGGAGGCCAATTAACTACCTATGACATGGCAAACGTGCGTAGATAACAATGGTTCATAAACTTATTAAAAAATATATTATATTAAACAATGTACTTTATGTTCCTTCCATAACAAAGACAAATTTCCTTACAGAGGTGTAAAATTAAAAATATACAGGAGGAAGTAATGTCATCAATGTTATTGAGAAAAAAAAAACATTGTTCTTTTCACACCGCTTTTAAAGCAAAACGCACAAGAGTCGACGCCCCCTAGTACCTCTATGTTATAGTAGCTAATTTTAGGTCGCAGACCTACTTTTCGAAATAAATGAAGTTATATTCATTTCGTATTATGGTGCACAAGAACACTATTGTATTTCATTTCTATTCATTTTATTAACCGAGTCCTAGATATTTATTGGTATTTATATGAATTGGTATAGCCATCGACCACTTCATTTGACTGCTATTGTTTTAAGAACATCTTTCATCGCTTTATCTTCCAAGTAGAATAGTAAGACCACCAATGAGATATTAGCAAGTCATGATGTTTAATTTCAATAAATGTTTAGGTACCTTCCTAGAAATAGAACCGACGTTTGTTCTACTAACCTTATTGTAGACATTTATTGTGACCATTTTGTTTTCCGCAGCGAAATGACTAGCAGTCATTTTATATTTTTGTACACTATTAGTATGGTACTTATTTTTAGACTTTTTAACAAATTTGTTAATTTTTGCAAGTAGACTCATTGGCTTACCAGCTCTAAAGGGCTAAAAAAGTTAGCTTTTTAATTAAGCTGCACACAATACACGTGTCTTGACATATGTATATGTTTTTCTTACAGTATCCACTGAATACTTATTGCATTACTTTTCAAAAGTTATACAAGAATAAACTATGCCTTACCCCATATACTTATATACTTGTTATATTATCCCATCCCATAATATTTATAATATTATGATATTACGCCTATTTATTCAAGTTTCATTTGAAAAACATGTTAGTATCTTTTGAGGAGGAAGTATTGAATATAAATTAGGTAATAAAATACGATGACGAAATAAAATTCTGATAGTGAAGAAGCTTTAAGTTAACATTAATACCTTATATCCTCATCGTCATGCAGCGTGGTTGCGCAGGCGCATTAGCCATGCGAGTGGCGATGTCCGCAGCGGCACTATCGATTGTTTACAGTCTTACACGTTTACTTATTCCTGTCAAGGTCATTTGATATTGAATTATAAGCCTTATTACAAACGTTGAAGAATCGCTGTTCTTATACTGGAAGCTTATAAGCGACGATCCGTGGCCACACGGACCGACATCGATATGTCCATTTCAGGAGTTTAGTCACGAACTTACGCACTCTAGCATGCTACTTTAGAAGGGGATATCGACTTTGACCGATGGTTATGACGTTAGAATAACTTTGAATAGAGTAATTAAGTCATAAATACACAAGGCGAATGAGAGATTCTCAAAGAATTTAATAATATGTGTTAATCTCTATTGTTTATC
>DWMZ01005815.1:0-10712 GCA_018249855.1 Eueides tales michaeli | reverse complement strand
AGTTGTTGTTAACAACAATGTTATTATTAACCTTTTGTAATCATTAATCTAATAGAGAATTCTGAGTCCGACGATATGCAGTGGCACAGCGATTGGCTATAAACGACGGTTGTGTGGTCGATTCTTGCTCGGGCGAATTTCATTATTTTCAATTGATCGCTTTGGTAACGAGAATAAAAATAGTGTTGTTGAGATTTACCACGAATCCAATATGTTCTAACATTTGATTCCGATGTGTTCAAATATTAGGTTTCCTCTGCCTACTCTGCTATATACCAAATACAGCGCAAAAGAAAAAAAATGTACACCTTGTGATTTTGTTTAAATAATATTCATAAAATTAAATTATACTGCAAATTAATAAGCTATTTAAAACCAACAATTAACCCCGATGAGTCCAAATTAGACGTAAAAACACAACGTAAATATGTAATTTTACTCAATTTCAAGTAATACTAGTTAAATACTACTATTATGGTAAGAGGGAGAGGGGGAGATCTCGGTTGACCTTCGAAAACACATTATATAAAATATTGGAACAGGGTCACGTAAAAGAATACGCCCAGAGGACATGTATGAAGAGGTTGATGACAGTGGACGAGGCGAAAGAGATACATAAAAATTAGTGGCTTCACTCTGGAATACCCTATATCATATAAACCTATCGCAAAAGCCGTTATTATATATATATATATATATATATATATATATATATATATATATATATATATATATATATATATATATATATATATATATATATATATATATATATATATATAAAACAAAAAAATGCTCCATAAATCTCAAGCCTTTTCCTAATTCCTAGTCGGTAGATCGCAAAGAATCAGAAACGTAGACAGTATATGTCGAATCCAAGTTGGCCACCCCTGCTCTACTGTATGCATATATTGTTAAACAACCTTTATTAACTGGCAGTACTTAACGCCGCTCTATATCTTTCAAATAAGGTCATCGAAACAAGAATATTTTGGTATACATATATTTCCCGAACGAATAAAGGAGAGTGGATATCGAACCTACAACGATCACATATTAGCTTACCCACTACATACTCGTATGATTTTTAAGCCCTATAATCCTTATCGGATTGCATAAACTTCCCTCTGATAGAATTTCGGCTCAAGTAAGATACACTTAGAATTTTGAGATTTTATCCCTGTTGTTTTGGTTTATTTTGTTTTTTTTAGGTATAGAAAAAAAATTATTTAGAAAATTTATAAAAATTTGAAAGTAGCGAGATTTGAACCCGTCACACTTGGAATCCGCACGTCTTTGACGGATATTTGAAATAATCAATAAAAAAAAAGAAATAATTCGACGCCCTCATAGCTTGAGGAGGAGGAGGCATTCCGTTGAGTGGCGGAGCTTAACCCCGCGTTTTGCCTTGTTACCAGAGCGAAGATATAAAAAAAATAAATATTCCATCTCATCGAGTGGGGATCAAATCCTCAACCTGTTGCACTTACTATCGCATGCTTGAAGTTCTTTACCTCGACAGGTCTCATATAAATATAATTATACATATATGTAATATAATGATTACTTGACTAAAACGCCCTTTTTCTTTTTAATCTTTCTCTGTTTATATTATATATTAATAGCTAAACTCTATGTAACAAGTAAGTATTGTTCTATAAGAATAATGTACTTAGAGAACAGTGTTTTAACACTATCCTATCCTGCTTTATCCTGGTTACAGCGTAAAGCAAATAAAAAAAAACAAAATAATATTTCATCTAAAAAAACGTATAGAACATTGTAATTTTTAATTAGTATTTGTTATGTGTTTTAATATTAATTACGTACATCACTTGTTTTTTTGTACATTCACGAGGTCATTGTTATGTTTAGAACACGTGAATGTAAACTCAAATAAATACTAAATTACAATAATAATAATTACAATTTATTGATGAACCCCCATTTTGACTTGGCACCCCCATTTTGACTTGGCACCCAAATACCCAATGTGTAATTTTCCACGAGTTTATGTTCCCTTAAATCATTCCATCCGTAACTAAAACCAATTTAACTTGATTTTTTCACTAGGAATCAAATCAAATATTCACATAATAATTCAGTACAATGAAAGAATAATAACTTGCAAATATAATAAAAACTGTACATAAAAATTGATTTCAATTATGATTTTTGAATTTTATTCCAAGCGAATGCAGAACTCGGCACCTATATAGAACATCCATTCGTTTGTCAGTGAAGTCGAGAATGATGCAATACATTTAACTTGGCTGTCATTTCACATTCAATTATTGCAGATTAGTGAAGAAAGGGGGAATCGAGTCCCATGATGATCCATTTACCAAATTCAAGATATTGAATATGGATTAGGTGAACTTAGCGACGACTTGTCTTAAAAAGTACTGAATCATTACAGCCTACAACCTGTACTCGTATTTATAGTCAAATGCTGTAAAAGCCCTATGAAGACATAAAATAACATTTTATTTTTTTCAATTTTATCACTCAAAAACGTAAAAAGTTAAGGGAATATTATTAGAAATACTATAATACGCTTTTTTTGGTTTAGAAAATGAATAAGCTTTTGAATTTAAAATCATCGACTTAATAATCTATGCCTACTATACTATACATTTCTTTTTGTTTCATGACCTAAATTATAATATTTATTATTTACAGGAGTTTCAGTGAACTGTTCAGATATTTACCAATACAACGTTGATAGTCAGTGGGTCGATGTGATAGATGTTGCCTCTGGAGATAAAGCTTTTAAAGTAAGTGAAGACTAAAGTAAGTCTACTAGTAGAAAAGCACATTGTTAAATTGCGAAACATAACGCCACGTTTTGTATAACATTATGGGAAACTGAAAATAATTTAAACATAATTATTCCCCCGAAAGCTAGTGTGCTTTAGCACATATTTTGTGTGCCGCAAATATTTTGTATATTGCCATAAATAAAAGAGTTATTTTCTATATAAAAAAACTATACAACATTATTTCATCATTTTTTTTAAAGATTTTTTTAACAAACACTTTTAAGATCTGTGTAATATATTTTTTTCAGCTTTACACTGTACCTTGCGGGCAGAATTCTTAGTGTTAATTAATCACTCCGTTCCGTGCTCAATTTTGCGTCGTATTTCAGTCATTGTGTGTTGAGAAGCGGAACTCAATGCCAAGCTTTGCCTTGTTACAAGAAATCATTAAATATTTCATTTGATCGAGTAGAGATCGAACCCCCAACTTCTCGCATTTACAGTCGCACTTTAGTACCCCTTCACCACAACCGGCCTTAAAAATGTTCATTTATGATTCTGTTTATTTTTTAACTTCATTTCGTCCTGTTAAAGGCTGAATTATACAATTAATTCCCTTCATACTTGCAATCTTGTTTCGAACTGTCTATTGAATTACCAATTAAGTTGTGTCTTATTGCTAAACTAGATTATCTTTTATTTGTAGAATAGATTATAAAATATTTGTTTTCTATGATATATAAACAGGATTTAAAGAAATAACACTATATCATAAATCCAAGAAATGACCCAGATCGTGTTAAGAAACTCAGCGGGACTTAATTTTTACAATTTAATTAGCATAATGGTAAGCTGCTATATATAAATGAAAATTTGAGGCATTTACTTTAGCAAACTGGTAGCAACTCATTTGACAAAAAATAATAGGAGCTATATTGTATATTAGACACTGGAGAAAACACCATGTTTAAAATTTGTCAATATGGGTTTTCATCCACATATTACTAATATTGTACTGTCGTGTCGCAGGGGCATAAACGTGAAATTGTAAACGGTACAGATTGTGAAAACAATCCCCACTCGGGGAAGTAAAATATTTAATATTTTCATTTCTTCGCTCTGTGATATCACAAAGCAGGTTATTGTTATTAGTTAATATTGATCTGTTGGATCGATTCCTAATCGTTGTAATTTTGGAACGATTCAGTTGAGTTTACAATTATTAATATTGATAAAATTTATCTATAATATATAATATTATAATTATATATTTGGAGGTAGCTATAAACCCTCATGCTAGAGTGGCGGAACAGAACTATCACAACAATGCTGCATCCTGTCTCCTCCGCCTTACGGAAAGCTACGCTTTTGTGTACGGCTGTAAATTACAAAGACCTTGAAATATAATTTTATAAATATTAATGAGAAGTATAATAACTTTTTTATTTATCATTTTTTTAAAATCCGAAACGCGAAAAGAGGGGCATTATAACTATGTCAATATAGCTCCTGAATGAATAAGCCGATCTGGAAATGGTTCTTTCAACGAGACTTGTTTATCTCGATAGTTAGAGTTCTCTTTAGAGCTCGTCGATATGAGATTATAGTTATTTTTTTTATCATGAAACTTCGTTTAATGTTTAAGAAATAAAGTCATATCTATCTTCACCCACCCGATTTATTTTCGCTTAAATAACGATTTATTTCGTTGAATTTCCATATGGGAAGTAAAAAAATATACGCATCTGTTTACTATAATGCTAATAAAATTACACACCATACTCCTTATATAGCAAGGTAGGCATAGGCTACTGTTCTCAAGTTCACGCTGTATTCCGCTCATGGCAGGGTAGGCAGAGGGAACATGGTAACCTAGTGTTAAGACACTCCGTTCCACTTCCGTTCCCCACTTTCCGCCGAATTTGAGACATTGCGTGTCGAGTGCCGGAACTCATCGCAAAGTTTGTTACCAGTTTTGTTACCAGAGCGAAGAAATGATTAAACATTTCATTTCCTCGAGTGGGGATCGAACCTACCACCTGTCGATTACAGTCACACGCTCCGATTCATCCGCTCTTCTCAATGTTCGAAACTTATTATTGCGTGAACACTCCACTGTAATTTCACAGTTAAAAATAATATTTAAAATGATATGTTATCCTTATTGATATTATAAATAAGAAAGTTTTGTGAGTATGGACGATTGATCTTCTTCTAAAACTACTACTAAAACTTTAGAGTAATATAGTTTATACAACTGAATAACACGTAGGTTACAAACTTATGTGTACATTTTGTATAATATTACAACAAGCTTAAGCAGGCGAAGCCACGTTTATGCTGCTAGTACATATTTTAGCTTCACGCTGTATCCCACACAAAACGGGCAAGGCAGAGGAAACTTAAAAAAGTTCCCAAGATCCTGTGCTAAGTCACTCTGTTCTCTTCTCCAACTTCTGCTGAATTTGAGGCATTGGGTGTTGAGTGGTGGAACTCAACTTCTTTGCTCTGGTAACAAGGCCAAGCGCCACTCGTGCTGGTGGCGCTTGGCCTTGTTACCAAAAGAAATGAAAATACTTAATTTGAAAATATTAAATATATATATATATATATATATATATATATATATATATATATATATATATATATATATATATATATATATATATATATATATATATATATATATATACATACATATATATATATATATATATATATATATATATATTGAAATGCCATGCCGCTGCTCTACAATTGCTTTTATACACCTAATATTACATCATTAATATAGACAAGCATATTGTTAAAGAACGAAAATGTTTACCGAATTTCCCCAAAAATATTATGAAACTACAGTTTTGTACCTTAAAAAAATCATAAAGAAATTCTCTTGCTCAAATCTGGTACAGTTATATTTAAAAATTTAACAAACTAATTTTAAATTCTTTGTAATTTGAAATTTTCTTTTCTAACATTTTCATTTATTCAAAGTTGCACAAATATTTTTTAGTTGAACGTTGTATTTTAAATGTAAAAATCAAGAACTGAGTAATGGAATTATAAGTCACTAGGTTTATTGATTCTAAGGAAAATTTGTGTACTATATTTATTGCCTGTTTTAGTGTGAAAACGCAAGGTTAAGCTACACCATTCAACAGGCAATCTTTAAAAGTGTCGAGACACTAAATTCTCTCTCAAATTGAAGTACGTAAATGAACAAAGTATCAAGGTGATTTTGCTTTTTGTAAAACTATTGAAAATTAAAGTGCATAAAAAATATCTCAAGAGATTTCAATACAAAAGAAAAGTTGAATAAATGTATGCGGTTTTTGTGTTTGATTCAGTCTCGGTAACGTTGGCTTTGTACGAGATAGTATTGAAACAATAAATAATATTAACAAAGAAAATTTTATTTATTTATGTTTCACACTGTATATTCCGCACATAGAAAGGTAGCTAATGGAAATATTAAGACACTTTATTAAGACACTCTGCGTCAAAAGGGACAGCAGTGCCACAAAAGGGCCACTGTTAACGCGACAGGTCCTGCATTCGAGACTCACTCGAGGAAATAAAATATTGAATACTCTCATTTCTCTGTTTTTGTAAACAAGGTAAAGTGCGGAGTATCCTAATAGGAACGGGGCGTCTTAATATTGGGATCATAGCCCCCTCTGCTTGCCTTACCTTAGGAAATAAAAAAAAATATGCTTAAGAATCAAAATATAGGACTTATAAATTGCAGATTTTTTTTAGGGTTTCATAACTAAAGTATATGCTTACGAAATAATATATTGATACGAAAACTTGAAAATGGACAGGCTTGCCCATTTTCACGTTTTCAATTTTTTTATTTTCTTAATTAGTCACCAACTTATTGAAAGTTGTATAGAATCTCAACTCAAAACTTTTTAACGAAACGATAAATATCAAATAAAATAGAAAATCAGTTACGTTACACGTGACATGAACAAAATATATTAATATATACGAGTAAGTCACATGTAATATTAAGAGACAGAGAGAGAGACAGAAAAATGCTTAAAATCACCGAGAAATCTCCTCCGGAGCTACATCCAAAAAATATATAGCCTTCAGTTTATAGACACATTCAAATACTAGACTATTCAAAACTTTTGTACTTACTTCGAAACTGTAGTGCATGAGATTAGGAAGTTCAATTCTTTGGTTGATAAGTAAAGCTTTTAAGTAAAGATAAGTAAAACTTTAAGTTATTTTCTAGCTTTAAGTCTATTCTGCACAAAGCAAGGTAGAGGGAACTTGGGAAACTAGTGTTAAATTACTCCACTTCGTTCCATACATTGCGTGTTAAGGGAGGAACTCAACTCACCGCTTTGTCTTGTTACCAGAGTTCATTTCTTCGAGTGAGAATCGAGTCCACAGCCTGCCGCCTTTAAAGTTGCACGTTAGTTCCACCACAACAGGCCTCACAATATTAAGGATAGATTTTTTTTACTTACCAAACGTCATTCCACATGGTCCATTGGTGAGTGTCAGTATAACCACCCACAGCACGGGACCAGTGATCGTCAGGTTGAAGACAACAAATCTGATTATCAGTACTGTAATAGTCTGGACCATCATCACTATCATTTGTACTAGAACATGGGCGAACAATATCTCTGTGCCTGTATATAAAATTATTATTTTTTACAATTCTAAAGTAATATTCCAGATTTTGGAAAGTAAAATAATTTCTAAGAAATGAATAAAAATTCAAACGTAGCGGGATTTGAACTGCCTCTTGGAAATTTTGTGTGGTATAGTTGGTCGGTACACTTAGACGGTTTAATATTTATACGTTTAATATTCATACGTTTTCTAAAAAGTATAAAATTATTAAGTTAGTAAAAACAACAAACATTCAAAACACAGCTAGACCTTTAAAATATTAAAAATAAAGTCTGATTTAGTTTAAGTATTTACAGACGTTATTTTTTGGAATATTGCAGACTGATACAAGAGAGCTTTCTAAAATTCCTTCATTCCGTTCAGCCAACATAGCACCTGATGTTAGAGCGACGGCCAAGAAGAAGATGATCCTGTTGACAATATTGAAATATATAAAAATAAAATAAGAGTTTAGTTGGTTATGAGGCAAAACACAGCGTTGAGCTCCGCCACTTAACACGTAAACAGACCGAGTGTATCTATGGGAACGGAGTGTCTTAATACTTGGTTCCCAGGTTTCCTTTGCCTACTCTGCTATATGAAGAATTAGTGAATGTGAAATAAATAAAGCTTTATTGTATTTTCTTAATAGTGAAACTAACGCAAATCATTAAAGAACTAGTTTCACTCTGTATTTTGTATATCCATAACAACTTAATCAAAAAAGCATAGAGTTAAGACACTCCGTTTCTCACGTACTTCCCAATATCCGGAACCTTTCATGTTCAGTTTTTTTTTAGCTTACCACTGTATTCCGCTCGAGGCAGGGTAGGCAGAGGGAACCCGGGAACCTAGTTTTAAGACAATCCGTTCACTCACGTTCCCCACTTTCCGCCGAAATTGAGGCATTGCGTGTTGAGTGGCGGAACTCAACGCCGCGCTTTGCTTTCTTACCAGAGCGAAGAAATGAAACATTAAATATTCAAATTGAAAATATTAAATATTTCATTTCCTCGACTGGGGATCGAACCCAGAACTTGTCGGTTACAGTCACACGCTTGTGCCGCTGCACCATGACAGGCCTCAAGTGGTGGTACAAAATTTTGTACATTATTAATTTAGTCAGGTCCTAAGATAATAGTTTCAATACAAAAGCTTACAACCGTAAGCAGTTAAGATAAACTCATATTATATACCTAAAGGAAACGTTGAGCCATCTGAAAGGATATTGGAAAGTTATCTTAGTATAGTGATTGGGCGAATTAGTATCGGGCTTATTATACTTTATTTACTTAGCTTCACGCTGTATCCCGCACATAGCAGTGTAGGAACAGGGAACCTGGGACCTAGTGTTAAGACACTCCGTTACGTTCCCCACTTTCTACGGAAACTGAGGCATTGCGCGTTGATTGACGGAACTGAACACGCAAAGCCTCAATGAGAAAATTATCATCTCAAAGAAGAAATGATAATACATTTAGTATTTTGGATTGAAAATATTAAATATTTCGTTTCTTCGAGTGGAAATCGGATGCACAACCTATCACTTAAAGTCACAGGTTTGTGCCTCTGTGCCACGAGCGGCCTCATAGTTTGATAAATCAAAAAACTGGGGGTACTAATGTATCCACTATAAAAGTATCTTATGTACTGTATGTATACATGTAAAAAATATACCGTAGATACATTATAAACTACATACATTTTAAACTTTTGATATTTTTACAAGTTACTGTAAAGATCATAATGGGCTTAAGCTAAAATGGTCTTTACCAGAAAATAAAAAGAAAAATGATATTTGATAAGAACAGATATTACAATTTTTTAAACCTATTCAGAAATGTACAAGCAAAAGACCAAGGAATTACCGTAACTCTTATCTAAATAATCGCTAAATAAGCGGAAAAGATATTAAAATATATAAACCATAAGACTTAATTGTTATTTACTCACGTTAATATGACGCCGGGGCCGGCGAAGTCGGTAAAATTGGGGATCTTCAGATCAAAAATCGGTTTATTGAACTGAATAAGATAATTTATAATATAAAAACAATAATAACATATGATTAATAAAAAATATAATAAAAATCATTTGAATAAGGAATATCTTATCTAAATAGTATAAAGGGGCTTTATCTAATATAATATTAATAGTGTATGTTAGTGCGCGCGCGTGTGTGTGTGTGTGTGTGTGTGCGCGCGTTCGTTTGTGTGTATGTGCCTGTATGTATAGTTTGGGTGGAATGTAAAGAGTGTCAGTGTCTCGACAAGAGAAGATACAAATTATTTGTTTCTTGTAATCGAGAAACTTAAGGCAGCTAAAACCGCTAAAGTGAAAATTTTCCATAAAGCACTTTGAAAGTGTCATACAAAACGCTTACTTCAGTTTTGTAAAACTCTTATTACTTCAAGCCATTCTCATTAGATCTTATTATTATGAAAATTAAACAACATAGGTTTCAGATCAAGGTTACATTTTTTTAATTAGATATCAGGAAAGCAGCGTTTAAAAATCATTTCTACAATAAAATTTAAATTCTTGTTGTGTTTTTCTAACGTGTCTTCCACATTTTTAAATAATGCTGCATTTATCAGGGTACATCCTAAGCAAATTCAGTTATACAACATCACCCAACTTCGACATACTGCATGACTACCATTTGGTGGTATTCAACGTTTTTTAGATTCACTGCTCTTTTTCAGACCGAGGAAATGAATATAGTTCACTCCCCAGAGTTGGAATCGAATCCTCAACCGACAAATTAATAGTGCCTCATATATTTGCAAGATTTTCGTTTACATTGATCTCTCTGTTATACTTTAATTTATCCACTGCACTGACTGACTGGCACCGCTATGATCCTTCTAGGAAGCTCACATACTTCGCTAAGAAGTTCTGTTTTTTCCATGAAAGACTTTTGTATATCTCTGTTCAACATCCATTCCATTTGCTTATCTGATAGTGGACAATAATAATAAAATTTTCAATTGGCTTATGTTTATTTGACTATTGATAATTTATTTTTTTGGACAAAAAATTTAATTAAATAACTTTTACACTTTTAAAATAAAATTTTTACTAAATTATTTGTTTAAAACGGGACTATTTGAAACAAATAATTGAGAATAAAAATCCTTATGTCTACATGAGATAAGAAACTAAAAAAAATCTCGTTCTTCTTTTATAGGTTTAGACAAAAGGAACATATAAACGTCCAAATTATTTTTTTAATATATCTTCCATGTACAAATAGTGATTGGTTTCAGATTTATTAAACACCGAACTTTGCTTGGTTACCAGAACGAAAAAATG
>DWMZ01005814.1:0-10713 GCA_018249855.1 Eueides tales michaeli | reverse complement strand
TATATATATATATATATATATATATATATATATATATATATATATATATATATATATATATATATATATATATATATATATATATATATATATATATATATATATATATATATATATAGATATTTATGCTAATTATATTTATATTATAAAGCTGAACAATTGCTAACAGGACAAAGCGCAGTATTGAATTCTGCCACTCAACACACAATTTCATGGTAATATGTTAATGTTATGACATGTTAAAAAAAATGTCTATGAAGTAGACTAACATTTACTTTTGATTAATCTAAAAAAATACCTTAAACACGGGCATAACGCGGGTGCATAATTTTTAAATATTTTTTTTTATTTTCTCTTTGTTAGATACGAGTATGTTCAAAGTTTTTAAGCTACACATGAGCAGCCCTGAAGTATTTATTTTCAGTGAAAATATAAACGTCTGTATTATTTAAAGTTTTGCTATTAAAATTTTAACTATACAGGAAAATTTTCATCATTCCTATGGATAATATGTCTTTACAATATTAATAGCGAGCTAGCCGAGTGAAGCTCGATTTTTTTTAAAAGGATAAGAGCCAAAACATAAAATCAATACATCTCGAACTGTATTGCCGTATACGAACTATTGTAAGCCGTATTATCCATAGGAATTACGAAAAAATACCCTGTACATTTCAAACATAATGAAATATTTAATATTTTCAATTTAAATGTTTAAAGTTTCATTTCTTCGCTCTGGTAATAAGGCAAAGCACGGCGTCGAGTTCCGCCACTCAGCACGCAATGCCTCAAATCCGGCGGAAAATGGGGAACGGAAGTGGAACGGAGTGTCTCAACACTAGGTTCCCGGGTACTCTCTGCCTACCCTGCCTTGAGTGGGATACAGCGTGAAGCTAAAAAAAACAATTCAAACATTTATAGCAAAACTTGAAATAATACCATCTTTTATAAAGGCTTCAAAGCTGCTCTTGTGTAGCTTAAGAAGTACGAATTTAACTAACAATGAAAAAATATGTTATACATACAGTGTATATATATCTGCATTTGTGTTCAAAGACTATTTCCATATTTTATGAGATCAATCAAACGTAAATTACGGTTTTCTACTTTGTCACCCTTTTTAATTTTCGATACCTTTTTATTTTCAAAGTGGAAAAATTAAAATAATTATTTCTCTTTAATAGGAATCGAATACATTACAGCCAGAGGCCATAAATCTAACACAACATAAATCAAAAGTAGTATAACTCTAGGACTGAGGGAAATACCTTAAGAGTATTGATTATAGCACAAATAAGGTTAATAAATTTCAGATTACGGTCGTAAATTCTAATTATGTATGAATTTAGCTAGAAATATAAGTTTGTAAGATTTTGTTTCTATGAAAAAGAAATTTGAAAAGTTTCCGATATTTCTTTTATTTATATTGTAAGTTCACACGTGCCAAATTTCATAGCTGTTGATTCAAGGTAAGTACCCTATAGAACTTTATTATAAGGCGAAATTCATACAAAATGCAGCTAAAACGATACAAAAGTGCAATAATTCAATTTCAGTTTGATAGCTCCTCTATTATCCAAGATAATTATTAAGAACACCGACACATGCAGCTCTAAAAAGCGAACAAACTGATAGAGAAAAGCTGGTAATTTTCAAAATACTACACAAGTTTTTTTTTTAATCTTGGCCAATGACACTTTCGTTTAAGTCACCTTTCAAACAAAAAAATGTTTTAACCGTTTAGCAGTTTAGAAGCCACATAGACAAACAGATATACACTTTGTTTGACGCCTATGTGTATTTTCGTCTAGGCTTGAAAATGTATATTGAAATTGTTGAATTAATTGCAGTATAATTATTTCAAAGAAAGAAATGTCTACAAATATTTTGCTCACTTTTTCGCTAAAAGTTTTCTTTGATCGCAACATAGGTTTATTAACATGTAAAAGCAACGGCAAAATCATAGAAAATTCTTGTTTCTATAAAAGTAAACTTAACTATAACTTTTTTTTCAATTATTTATCGCTGTATCCCGCGGAGACAGAGAATAAAATGTAAAAAAGTCCACAGTTTCAGCCCGAAACATTCCTAGCGTGTTGAGTAGCGGAACTTGTCGCCACACATTCCCTTAATATAGCGGAAAATAAACATTAATAATCCAACCGCTATTCCCCCATTTAAAGAAAATGGGGAATAGAGTATAAAATCCAGGTTCCCTACACTGTGCGGGATACAACTTGAAAAGAGAACTATAACTTTCACGCCTAAACTTTTTTATTTACAGTCAGACAACGAACGAACACTGCAACATGACCTTAGAATCTTTATAAAAAAGCTCACGCTTCTTTTTGCATAACATACGAGTACTACGAGTAATGAGGCGTGCCCTTCCATCGAAGGGCACGCCTCATGTTACAGTTACATGTTAAACTGTGAAACTCAATGCCGCGTTTTGTCTTATTATTAGAGCAAGGAAACAAAAATATTGGCCTTATTGATATTCAGGTTACATAACTTTTTTATACTTTTAATAATCCTATTTCCGGCTAAAATGTTTGGCGCACGTAAAGATATGTGGTTTTAATTAGTTGGATGAAAATAGAAATTTACAGATAATTACTATAACTGCATAATACAATAATTTTCAATATGTATATTAATTTTCAATGTATGGAATTTATTTATAATTTTTTGATTTTTTTTTTTGATTATATGGTTTTTTTTTAGCTTCACGCTGTGTTCCGCGCGAGGCAGGGTAGGCAGAAGAAACCCGGTAACCTAGGGATAAGACATTCCGTTCCACTTCCGTTTCCAACTTTCCACCGAATTTTGAGGCATTGCATGTTGAGTGGCGGAACTCAACGCCGCGATTTGCCTTATTACCAGAGCGAAGAAATCAAACATTATATATTTAAATTGAAAATATTAAATATTTCATATTTTTACTATTTTTAAAGTGTTAAGTTAAATATTTCATTTCCTCGACTATGGATCGAACCCAGCCACACGCTTGTGCCGCTGCGCCACGACAGGCCTCACTACTTACGATAATTAATTATTTGTTATCGTTATCCATGAAAATAATATATAGTATGTATATATGTATACTTTTCTGGACATAAATAAACTACAGTTGTTTCTGGCAAGTATAAAATGTAATAATCATAGCAAAGTATTATCCCACTACGAAGTACGAAGACTACGAAGTACTTGAAATATACCTAAATATACATTTAGTTGACTCTGTCTAACTCTACATAATGTCTTTGAGGTGAGTAAATTGCGTCAATCGAAATAAACAATAATATTGTTAAGATCCATATCTTCTCTTTAAATAAGTAAAAAGTTTCACGCTGTATCCCGCACATGACAGGGTAGGCAAAGGGAACTTAGGTATCTAGTGTTAAGACACTCCGTTCCGCTTCCCATTTTCTGCTGAAATTGAAGCATCGAGTGTAGAGTGGCGGAAGTCAACACTGCGTTTTTTTAAAATGATGAAAATATTTTGTTTTCTTGAGTGGGGTTCGAACCCACATTTGAGACCTGTGGTGGCGCAGGGGCATATGCGTGCCCCACAAGCTCAAATAAAGCAACAGATACTTTAAAATTAACAAATGAAAACCTCAATCATTATGGTAGCAAAACAATTAAAACAAACGCTCACGTTTCAATTACTAATTTTGTAGGCACGTTTAAAGCCTTTCTTTTTAATGTTTCAAATTACCATTACTTAGATGAGATTACGTTGTAAATGTTTATGTTATAATTAGATTTTTTTAGCTTCACCCTATATTTTGCACATGGCAGGGTAGGCAGAGGATATCTGGAAACGTAGTATTAAGACGCTCCGTTCGCCATTAAAATTTTTCTTTTTCCCCTATCACCGAATTATTGAGGCATTGCGTGTTGAGTTGCGTACAAATGTTACAAATTATTATTACAAGTAAAATAAAAGCAGCTTCACGCTTTATCCCACACATAAGGGTAGGCAAAAGCTAAAGGCTGTAAAATTGTACCATAATCAACATCTGTATAAATATATTTACCTACTTTGTTATTTATGCAGGTAACAGCGTGCAGTTGAAAAAAAATTACCTAGCAAAAGCTCTTAACCTACAGTCATCGCTCACATCACAATGTTACTTGGATAAAACTGAATATATTAAATTTTCGACTCGGGGAAAAGAAATAATTATTGTTTTCATTTCTTCGTTCTGGCAAAGAGATGAAACGCGGCGTTGAGTTCAGTTACTTAACACACAATGCCTCCAAAATTCGGTAGAAAGTGGAAATTACTTAATAGAAACGGAATGTCGCCACAAGACGTGACATAAAAAAATCTATATTCAAAGATCTTTTTTCGAATGTGTAGTATGCTGTTGGACCTTGCCGTCTCTACAGCGTCACCAGGTTTTGTGGGAGGCCGAGCTACAAGAGCTCTGACCTTGGCCTGGTCACTAGATTGATTGATTCTACGAAGTCGCAAGGGCGTCTCCTGTTAGACTCGGACCTCGGCTTGCGTACTTCGTTTGCAGTGAGGGGCTTTGCTTCGCTCGGCCAAGCTAGGCCTACTGGGTAGGGCTCTTGATGCTCTTTTGGATTTAAGTTTTGCACCCTCCCGCACTTAGGCGCGCTTTGGCTACATTATAACTGGGACATCGTCTCCACCGGCGGAAACGGTATGTGCGTTTGCACACGATACACATACCGTCACCATACCGTTGTCATGTTGGTGTGTAGCGTGGCGTTATTTGCGACTGCAAGGGGTCGGCTTTATCGAAAAGAACATTGCGTGGTCTAAGGTGAACCTTAGTAACGGATAATCGCACGCTTTTACCGTAGTAGTAAGTAGCTACTGGACAGTTTATGCTCTCGAATGGAGACGAGATCGATGTCTCGGTGTAGATCAATGTTGCGCATGTACCAAGTAGCTTCCGTGGCAATGCGCAAGAATTTGTTTTGTATTATTTGAAAACAATGAAGGCTACTGTATGCGAACACTGCACTGGCAGAGTATGTATGCTTTCTGGCGTACATATATCAGGTACTCTAAGAAGTTGAGCTTTTAGTCTAAGATTACTTCTAGGTGATGAAGATAATTTTTACGACCGCCTGGAGACAATCCGTGTCTAATTTCATACAGGATGGTTATATCGAGAAAATCGAGGACACTGATAGGACCGTATCTGGTGGGAGTATCGGATGCGATAATTTCAAAGTGAAATGAGGGGAGATTGAAGATATTTAGTTAATGATTCCCCTTTTGGAATTATTTCTAGCACTATTCCAGTTGTTATTGAATAAAGCATGATTCAATTTACATACCAACACTTCTTATTTACATCTAAACCTTAAAGACGTTTTATTTGATGTTCTTTCAATTTTCTTTTGTTAAATCAGATTTATAAGCAACAACGACTTTAATTAAAGCAGTTGACCTGGAAAATTGATCATTTGAATTTATAATTGAGATCTTGAACCACTCGGTACTCAGGAGGCCCATGGAGATGTCTTATACTAATTTAGCTTATTGTCTAATGGCTTTTGGTTATTATATATGATTGATTTAGTCTAAAAATTCTCTGGAAAAACCTTTGTAGAACTTCAAACATTACAAAAGCTATAAATAAGGACTTTGAATGTGCTTTTTCAACTCTCTCCTAATTAAAAAGTTTGTATCAAATGACATACAATAAAAAGACAAATTCTGAATATTTATTAGAAAATCATTTATTCCAAAATCGAATATTTTGTTCAGATTAGAGACAATTTTTCCTTTCACGAAGACACTTAGAACAGAATTTAAATCCACAACGTCCGCAACTAGAATAAATAAATAAACACTATATTATTTTATTATTCTAGTTGCGGACGGCAACTGGTGTCTAGTCGCCGTTTATTAGGCATTGGCTAATTTTCGAAGTCTTAAGTGTTGAGTGGCAGACCTCGACGCCGTGCTTTGTTTTATTATCAAAATAAAAAACTCCAAGTGGGAATCGAACCCATAAGGCCATGTCCGATAGTGATTATATTATACAATAATCAATAGTAATAAACGAAGAGTTTTGAAAATAATTATAAAAAAGTAATTTAAAAAAAAAATGTTTTTCATGAATAAAATAGCTTATAATTTAATTAAGAAAGCTTTTCCATAAATTGAACAAGCAATGAGTTGCTTTACATCGAGAGGAAATTCTATTATTGGCTATGCCGGTCCGTCCATGTTTTAAGGTAAAATGAATTTTAACTTAGAGTTAAAAATTATAGAAGTGACACGTTCCCAAAATAAAATATTGCCTTTTTAAATTTGGAATATCACAACTAGATTTTTTTTTAGCTTCACGCTGTACCCCGCACGAGGCAGGCTAGGCAGAGGAAACCCGGGAACCCAGTGTTAAGACACTCCGGTCCACATAACTTCCGTTCCGGCATTGCGTGTTGCGTGGCGGAACTCAACGCCGCACTTTGCCTTATTACCAGAGCGAAGAAATGAAACATTAAATATTTAAATTGAAAATATTAAATATTTTATTTCCTCGAGTGGGGATCGAACCCGGAACCTGTCGGTTACAGTCACACGCTTGTGCCGCTGCGCCACGACAGGCACAACTAATCTAATAATCTCATCTTATCATGGTATATAATGTCTAAGTGAGAGAAAGATATAAATCAATGTTCCCTATTGCATTTCTAACGTATGCTCTAAGAAATTCCACACTGATTGAAGGCAGAGGCCCTCAATAGCCGCTGTAGAGTGATTGTAGCTGTCAACGTTTTACGTTCGACTTAATCAGGAAACTAATTAGTAGACTAATAAATTAAATTTGCAGCACGCGTAAAATTCTTACACTACATAGAAGTCCATATATTGTCACTATTATATACTATTGAAATCATATACATATATGGAAGATTGTAACAAAATATATATTTGTCCTTTTAGAAAAAACTTATCAGTAACACAAGTCTTACATCAAAATAACACATTGTAGTAGAAGTTACTCTACCTCATGTACTACTATTCCAATACAGATGTTATATTTCAAAAAACGTGTAAAAAATTTAACGCAATGGTATTTATATATGTTTTTAAAATTAGTATTTTTCTTTATTAAGTGTGAAATGACAATTTCAAAAATAATTAAAATACAGGTTCCTTAATTTTCCGCCACCTTTCAAACAAAGCGCTCAACAAAATTGTATCGTGCATTCTTTAATAAAGTCAAACGTTAATATACGAATTCTAGAGGAAACTTTGAACACTCACCAAATTCTTTTTTCTAGTGCACTGCAAAAGTTCGCCGTACAAGCATTCCGCTTGCTGCAGTCCGACTTCAAAGGTTTTTTGAATGGTCCCGATTAAATAATCTCGCATTGACTCCAGCACTGTCTGTTCCCCAGTTTCTGATGCATACCTAAAAGGAAATATAATTTAAATTAAAAATTTAATAATAGTTAAATTTACGTTTTCGTCAGTCTGAAAATCGGCTGTGGATTCGATTCTCAATTGGGCAATAATAAAAAATAGACTGCGTTAATTCAGGTCTTAGTTATGGGACGCACTGTCTCAAAAATTGGGCGGAAATTAAGAACAGTGTTTTGATTTGAGGGGAACATTAGGTTCCCTCTGCTTAACCTGCTATAATCGGGTCATGGCTTAAATCTATGTGTACTTATGTATTTAAAGAAATATATCGTGATGGTGTAGCAGTTATGATGTATCTGACTTGAGACCCAGATCGTGGATTCATATCCTATAAAATTACTATTGTGGCAATTGGTATTAAATTAAAAACCAGAATGGGCAGAAAATGAAACACTAGATCCTCTTTACCTATCTCACAAAAACAGGAAGTAAATTTTCTAACAGTGGCCATACATTATAATTTAATATTTGTACATGTTATTTTACAAATATAGATAGCATAAGTTAGTGTATAAAAGCCATAAATAATTTCTTCATATAAAAGGTATCATAAACAATATCATCTTTTAGATATATCAATACACGTATTGAGTGTCACTTATCAATCACCAAGTGCCAATAAAGGCACATCAAAAACTTTTCGAATCAACAGCAAGTGTTTAAAGACCCCAACCACATGCTAAGGGAATGCGAACATCTCGGAAGTTTCTCGAACTTCCTATATAAACTTTAAAGTATAACGCACAAAGGAAAACTTTTATAAGAGATTATCTTGACTTCGTTTATTGAATTATGTGAGAGCTCCAATGTAGTTATTTGTTTAATATATCTCTCATGTAATTTTTATTTCTTTGCTCTTAAAAGAAAGCTTTGACATCTTTTTACTATTTTTAAAGTGTTATTCCACACTTAGGAACGAAAAATACTAAATTTAAAGACGTACAAAAATTTGAACGAAGCAGGATTCGAACCCGCGCCTCTTGGAACCTGTCTTGGACGGATTCCAAGAGGCGCGGGATCGAATCCTGCTTCGTTCAAATTTTTATAGGTTTTAAAATTTAGTACTTTGAAATCTTGTTAAAAATACATAAATGTAACACTCGTACCATTTACTTATATATATTTCTCTCTCAGCTTCACGCTTATGGCAAGGTAGGCAGAAGGAACTTGGTAGCCTACTGTTTTGTTCCCCACTTTACACCAAATTTGAGACATTGCGTGTTAAGTGGTAGAATTTAACGTCACGCTTTGCCTTTTCACCAAAGCGAAGAAATGAAAACATAAAGTATTTGATATTAAAATTTTCTAAAAAATTAAAAATTTTCACTTCGTGCCAAGACATGGCGAGTTCAGTAGCGGTAGAGTACTCAACTCTGCATTTTTTCTTACTAGACTAACTGAATTAAGCGTAACATTGATTTGTTTGAACCAATTATCTATATTTATTTATCTATTCAGGCCAACTGTTAAAATAAATTCATAAAACATTTAATCACAAGCTAGGTTTTATATCATAATAAAAGCAAATCCCGTACATGGGTTATATTGATAACATTCATATGAAGGACTAGCTGTTACCCGCGACTTCGTCCGCGTTCACTATTTTGGTCATAGTGACTTACACATAAAATATAGATATATGCTGTCGCGGACTTTTATTTAGAACTATTTAAGATAAATAATCCTGCAGTAATCTACCTATAATTATCTTTGTGTAACTTCAACGACAATTTTTTTTTTTTTAAATCGGTGTTCCCATCTTCGAGTAATCTGAGGAACATAGTTAATACGTATGTTCCTCAGATTACTCGAACCTTCTCCTTTTTTGAAGTCGGTTAATAAAATAAGATGATAGTCAGATACAGATCTCCCAATTGCGTTATTATACGAAAAAACCGCATCAGTGCCTTTCAAATTTGAGGGTTGCCCTCGATTTCTCCAGGATTCCATCATCAGATCCTGATCTCCTTATTATGGGACCAATTGTGAAATATACCCTCTCGAACAAAAGAAAAATTTTGAAAATCGGTCTTCGAGTAAACGGGGAACATACATAAAAGAACCTCCTTTTTTATGTGTGTTAAAAATCCCTATAAATTTTAATTTATTATGTTATTCTGATATCGAAGCTATATTACTGCAAAGTTTCATGAAAATCCTTTCAGTAGTTTTTGCGTGAAAGAGTAACAAACATACACACATCCGTACAAACTTTCGCATTTATAATATTAGTAAGAAGTAAGATTTAGGGTCGTCATGGAAACTAATTTTCAGAGTTATATATTTTATATAAATACTTTTTATTTAAACGGCGGAATTTTATTAATTTGAAATTGCTATTATAAAATATTTACTCAGCATCCAAGTTTTATTAATATTGCCTTAATTCGTATTTAGCTATAAAATTCATTGAGTCTAGTAAATCTATAAAGTTGTAGTTTATGTTACAAAGTTGTTTTTGTGGAATCATTTCAAGTGAGTGACGGCCACTGGTCATTATTACTATTTGTACAGCTTATCTAAATAATTACTAAGCTTTTATGTATACAGTCCCAAAATTAATTAAAGTTATGTCGTTCGTAGAATATGGATGTTTTATTTATATTAAAATTAAATTTATTTTCACTATATTATAAAATTAATTAAATTTATTTCACTTTTAGGTATTAATAAAGTGAGACACCTTCTTTTATCAATTTCAAGACACACATCATCATAGATCTTCATCTTGTGTTTCTAACTAGACCCTTGTAGCAAAGGTGTATTACTTACGTTGCTGATATTTGTTTGGATTAATTCTAAATATTGGCGTTGACGGAGCGTAGGCTGACTGACTAATAATTAATAGTGGGAGAATTGCATTTAATTTTATTTCTTTCCTTTGTCTGCATGGACAAATGCGGTATTGAGTTTTGTTTCAATACTCAATGCCTCAAATTCGGCGATAAGTGGAGAACAGTACGAGGTGTCTTCACACTAGGTTGGTAAGTTCCTTTGTCTACCCTGTTGATTTCGAGATTCAGTGTGAAGTTAAGTAATAAATGAGGATAATAAAATAAATGTAATATTTTACCATCGATACAAGAATTTCATAACGTTTTTTAATAGCAATTAATTAAAAATCCTGACTTTCATATTCATTGGGCTGTTTCATGATAAGCCGTAATTAAAAGAAAGAACTCTTATTTACTTAGTATTTTTAGAGAACAAAGGTATTAGAATTTAAATTTTAATCTGATTCAACGAATTCAACGAAGCATGATTAAAGTGGTTTAACGCTTTTGGTT
>DWMZ01005813.1:0-10714 GCA_018249855.1 Eueides tales michaeli | reverse complement strand
ATAATTAGTTTCAATATAAATGTAATTACAAGCTTTCAACGCGTCCCGTGAAATTATTGATTCGCTCGTTGACTTGGCGATGTTAATTTAATTTTTGATTAATTCTGCCATTCGTAGTGTATATATGTTTGTATTACACTAACTACACATTTTGTATATCTATTATTTTTCCGTTTAACACATTATCTCGCAATAGACGCTCCTTATTCTGCTGTAATAGACGCTTCTTTTTTATGGAAACGACACGACAAACGAGCGTACGGGTCACTTGATGGTAGATGGTAAGTGATCATCGCCACCCACGGCTCCGTGTAGTACCAGAGGACCTACTTGTGCGTTGCTGGCCTTTAAGGTGGATGGGCAACGGGGCCCGGCATTACCCAATGCGAAACGCAGTGGCCAAAGCCACTACATATCGCCGGTTTTTAAATGCCGGGGTTGGTAATAATCCGATCGAGTCTGCCCATGTGTGTTGCCATTGCTGTCAACGTGACTTTCCCACGTGTACTTTAGTCACCATACCCACACCACGCCATCTGTACCAGGTTAATCCTATTCTAAACCGATAGCACACGGCTTAAATTCATAATAAAACATATTTTAAATGAATGTATGATATGTTTTTATATAAAACAGACTATGACCTAATGGTTACAGTAATGGACTTAATAAACCGTCTGGTTGTCAATATGAGGGCATTACGGTTTGATTCCGACGTAAAGAAATAAAATAACTTAAAATGCTTTGTTGAATTGCGCCACTTAACATGTAATGTCTTGAAAAATTGCTTAGTGTATGTGAAACAGCCTATCTTAGCACTATTCCCTATACCTGTTATTTACTTCCTTTCTTCTTGCTACAAACGTTGTGATAGTGCATGAACCAAAAAACAACTAAAACAAACCGAACAACGAGCACTGCATCAAAATAACATTGCAAGATTGTCTTATGTTGTCCCAAAAAAAAAAATGGTTGAAAATTGTTTTTTTTACTTCAAAAATCTTGCGTTAATTTAAGAATAGAGGCACAAGCGTACGATTGATAGCCCCGCCCGAGGAAATAAAAATTTCAAGTTTTTATTTATTGGCTCTAGTTAGAAGGCTAAGCGCGGCGTTTAGTTTCGTGACTCAACACGCAACACGCAACACGCAATGCCTTAAAAATTCGGAGGTACGTGGTTAATGTTTCCTCCGCCGTGAATAAGCCCTCCGCTGTGCGAGGTACAGTAGAAGTAGAACGGAGTGTCGTAACACTAGGTTCCCAAGTTCCCTCTGCCTATCCTGCCATGTACAGGATATAGCGTGAAGCTGAAAAAAAAATGATTTACAGGTAAATTGTAATTCACATGTGTATGTTTTATTTAATTACATGAAGTAATTGTACATAGATAAATGAAATTTACAATCGAAAACACACAGCAACTAATTCAATTTCAATCTCCACAAGCATTTTCAAACGAGTGAAAACATAGGAAATAAAATAAATCGTTTTTAATTTGACGTGGCCATATACGCTACGGGACTAAAACCCGATAAGTAGGAAAAAATATATATTAACTGAACTCAACCAGAGGGAGGCAGAGGGAACTTGGGAACCTAGTGTCAAGACACTCCGTTCTACTTCCATTCCCCACTTTTCGCTGAATCGAGGCATTGCGTGTTGAGTCGTGGAACCCAACTCCGCGCTTTGCCTTGTTGCCAGAGCGAAGAAATGAAAATATTAAATATTTAATTTGAAAATATTAAATATTTCATTCCTCGAGTAGGGATCGAATCCACAACCTGTCATTTACAGTCACACGCTTGTACCGCTGCGCCACGACAGGCCTCAAATAAAATAAATATTAATAATTCTAATTTAAGATATACTGAATTACATGTGACAACTCTGTCAGTCAAGGGTTTTTTTTGTTTAGTTATCCAATTTTCTCTATATATTTCCTTATTTCAACTGACTAAGGCAAAGCAAAAAGGATATTTTGATTTCTATACTCTATGCTATGTATGTTTGTGTGTATATTTGTTTTTTTTTTGTAGTAAATCAAAAACTGCTAGAATAATTTTATAAGCAAATACCATTAATATCAGCGCGTGAACGTGTCAATTTCAGGAACTACCGGTTCTAATTAATGATACATTTTTATTGGCTAGTTTATTTCTCAAGAAGATAATAGGCTTAAATTATATCTTGTTACGTCTATGTTCATCTTAATGCTATAATATTATTTTTCGTTTTTACTTCACTAGGAACAAAAATGTTAGAAAACGGATCGAAAAATTTCCATTCAAACATGCGGGTGAAGAAACAATTAAAAACTTCGACGGACGACGAATGGCTTAGTCAGAGCGCTTGGATGGTTTCGAGAGGCGCGGGTTCAAATCCTGCGTCGTTCAAATTTTTATACGTTTTTAAATTTAGTAATTAACAACTATCAACTAATATAATTATGTAACAGAAAAAAGAAATATTTTTTTTATTTAACGTAAAGTAAAAATAAAATATATACACTTTTGTATATACCATTATCAATTTATTATTCGATAGCATAGCTATTTGTAAGCGGACTCGAAAATCAATCAAATACCGAATTTTGTAGGCATCGTATCGTTTATGTAATAAGCATGTTTGCAATTCTGAATGCACTTACGCGGGTACTGTAGTGCGTTGCATTGCATTGTACGGGACAAATACCCGGCCGTGGCAAATTGAATTTTCATAGATACGCTCTAGTGCTAGGATTTTTGCTTTTTTCATATGTAAATCTCCTTTGTACTGTGTGTTTGTTTGTGTAGTGGTTAAATTGTTAATAGCATTAAAATATTCTATCCTCTTACAAAAATATACATATACATATAGTATAAAATATACATATAGTTAAAAAATAATGCTTTTCTACACTAAATGTCATTATAATATACTCATATGAGCCTCCTGATGATACTCCATTAATAACTAATGACTTTTAAAGACTGGTTCAGGTCCTGGCTCCATCGTGAGATCAGCTTCATAATATCATATTATTGTGTCAGCGCATACAAGTATAGATAACTGAGAAGTTTCATGATATTTTTTTAAAAGTGGTCTAATTTCAATTTCTTTGGATTATTTTGGATATACTCGTACAAGCAATTATTAAGATAAAACACGGCGTTAAGGTACGCCACTCAACATACACATCCTTTCGGTCGAAAGTGATTAACGGAATGGAGTGTTATAATACTGGTTTCTTTTTCTGTGTTTTAAAGTATTAATCTACACTTAGGAAAGAAAGCGTATGAAAATTCTTTACATTTGAACCTGTGCCTCTTGGTCTATCAAAAGGTTAATTTTTTTATACGTTTTCTAAATAAATATTTAACATTTGGTTTCCCTAGTTCACTCTGCTTACCCTGCGTTGTGTGTGAAGTGCTAAAAGTTTGTTTTACAGTCGACGACCTTATATTAAATTCTATATACAACAACTATATATAACAAACAACATCATCCATCTAACATAAGAACAGAGTTTCATCAGCTAATGAGATGTAAACTAATGATTATCATCATCGCTGTGTAAACGCGGCCGGGCGGAACACAATCATTCGGTTTAATGACGACTTGCGCACTTGTGAGCGGGCGGTGGTAGTGGAGAACGGTGCTACTGATATTTGATAGATGATTTATGAGGAAATTTATTATCGCGACATAGTCGGGTGGTTAGAGGGAACTTGGGAACCTAGTGTTAAGGTATACATATAGTTAGGCATTTTTTATTCTTACTCTTCTTCTTTTATAGAATGTGTTATGGAAAAGAGAACAATATTTTAAAAAAAAACTATATTTTTTAAGCTTCACCTTTATATATGTACATATATAAAGGTGAAGCTTAACAAATATATATTTTATAGTAGTATATCATAGGAAACCCATTTTTTAGATATACCGTTCTCAAAGTCCCACTCAATGTTTGACATTTCAAATTGTATATAATGGCATAATACCGGGCTTTGTCTTCTTATCAGATTGAGGAGATGAAAAAAAAATCCTGTAAATAGACATTGAACCTAGACATATCTTATATATTATACGGCTTCCAAGAGGCGTGGGTTCAAATCCCGCTGCGTTCAATTTTTATACTCTTTCTAAATAAGTCTTTTTCTTTCCTAACTGTCAATTTGCACTTGAAAATAAGTAAAGTTGGACATTTCGTGTTTTGTATAGCAAACTATATATAATATAGCAATCATATATTGCTATATTATATATAATACTAGTGACCTGCCCGCGGCTTCATCCGCCTGAATCATTATTTACTAATTTTCCGTTATTTACTAATTTTATCTACTGTCTTGTTGTCATGACTGATTTTTAATACAATATCTATACATTCAAAACTCTAAATGAATGAAAAATAAAGTAGCAATTTTGTAGAATTTAATATATTAAATTGGCGTAACTTGTTTATTATAAACCGATTTAAATAAAATAAACATTTAATTCTTACGTAGAGGTTGTCGTAATATAATAGTGAAAACTGCATTTAAATCTACTTAGCCGTTACAAAGATTAGCACCTACGAGTGCACAGACGGAGAAAAAATAAAAAATACACCATTTTGGCTTCTATTACATTTTTTTTTAAGGAACAGACAAGGCAAACGAGCGTACGGGTCACCTGATGGTAAGTGATCGCCGCCGCCCACGGCCCCGTGTAGCACCAGAGGAGGTACAGGTGCGTTGCCGGTCTATAAGGTGTATGGGCACCGGGGCTTGGCATTACCCAATGCGAAACGCAGTGGCCAAAGCGACTACTTAACGCCGGTCTTAAATGCCGGGGGTGGTAACAATCCGGTCGAGTCTGCCCATGCGTGTTGTCATTGCTGACAACGTGACTCTCCCACACGTACTTTAGTCGCCTCTTACGACACCATCAGTACCAGCTTGAAGAATTAATACAACTTTTTCTTTTCTTTTCTATTTAAAAAGTTTCTTATTTGACTTTTGGGCAAATATATTCTAACGTAATAAACGTAACGTAATTACGTACGTATTTTTATTACATTATAAAATTAAACAATTTTATTGTAGTTTAAGCCGAGGCAGAAGAGTACTCTGAGGGAACTTAGCAATTATAAGGTGTTGCGTGTTTAGTCGCGGAACTCAACGCCGCGCTGTTAATTTTAAAAAAACGTCCAAAACTTTGATCATATCAGGACTTAATGTTAAGAGCGCTAGGATGGTGTCCGAAGAGGCACAACTTCAAATCCGACATCGTTAAATTTTCTATACATTTTTTTAAACAAAATAATAAACATATAAAAAAAAGTAAACTCACAGTCCCATCCTTAGCTGAGAAACCAGCTATAAGCTGTTTATACTGTCTCTGCTGTTTCTCAGACATGGGGCACAACACCGTATGATTGGTTTTCTTCGGCAGATCCTGGAGCACATCTCTTTTGAGTCTCCGTAAAACAAAGGGTTTCATAATACGCTTGGCCTGCGTTATTTGACTCTGTTCGAACGCTGGCACTTCTTCTTCTGATTTGTCGTTTGTTTTCTTTGTTGTTTTCGCTTTCTGATGGAATTATAATGATATTTTAAATTTATTTTCTCTATAATTAACATATAAGATTTTTTTTTATTGTTTTATATGAAAATCGTAGAATGCTTATTGAAATAGAAATTTAAAAATTAGAATACAGATAGTAAATTAATAAAAACATATTTATTTATTAAATTAATTAATTAATAGAGGTATATATATAAAATACATTAGTATTTAAAACAAAGTAATTTAAAATAAATTAATTAAATTTATTGGAGATATAAACGTAACTTAAAACTTAGTCCCGTGCTTAGTCTTAATACCAGAGTGAGAAAATAAAAATATTAAACCAATCATTTCTTCAAGTGTTGCATACTGATTGTGTGTGTGTGTATGTGTGTCTGTAAATCCGACACACATACACACACACACACACAATCAGTATGCCACTATAGCTCTAAAGCTACTAAGTACATAGATATATTAAATTAAAAGAAAAATAACAATGAACCAACCGCATTCTTCTGAAACAAATTCTTCAGATCATCAGTTTTGCCGGAGAACATGTGAGGCATTACGAAGCAGAGTAGAGACATTAGTTCTATCAAATTATTCTGTAATGGCGTACCAGTTAACAGGAGACGGTGCTTAGACTGAAAAATTTATAACATTTTGGTTAGTTTAATTTGTACATGTGTTTTAATTTAAAACAGCTATATGTTGTTTACTAAATTGTATGTATATATATATATATATATATATATATATATATATATATATATATATATATATATATATATATATATATATATATATATATATATATATATTTATATATTAATACCTTAATTTTAAGTAAATTATCATATCTCTGGGTGGACATGTTTTTCAACATATGCGCTTCATCGTATATGACGTAGTGCATCGGCGTTATGCGAAACATTTTACGCTCTTCTGGACAACTGCTCACCATTGTGTAACTAAAAAAAAAGTTAAAAAATTATTAAAAATAAACAATAAAGCATATATTATTACTTACATTGAGAATTGTATAAAAAATTTAAAAGATAAGTTAAGATCATGTTTCATTAAGAAAATAATTAAAATACAACTAAAATATAATAATTTTGTTTTTTTGTATAGCTTCACGCAGTATCCCGCACATGGGAGGCAAAGTGAACTTGAGAACATAGTGTCAACTCCGTTCTGCTCCCGATTTTCCGCTGAATTTCAGGCTTTGCTTGTTGACCGGCGGAATTCAACGCCGTGCTTTGCCTTGTTACCAAAGCTAAGAAATCAAAACGTCAAAAATGAAAACTATTAAATAATTAATTTACACGAATGGGGGGTCAAACTCACTACCTGTCGCGTTGACCGTCACACGCAAGTGCCCCGGGCACAACAGGTGTATGATATTATATGAATATGCTATACATAGCACAAAAAGTGTCTCTAATTGTTAAATTGCAAGCGTATGACTGTAAAGGACAAGCTGTGGGTTTAATCCCCATTCGAAGAACTAAAATATATAATATTAAATAATTAATTATTTTCATTTCTTCGCTATGATAACAAAGCAAAGCCTCAAATTCGACAAAGTGGGGAGCGGAACAGAGTGTCTTAACACTATATTTCCAATATCCCTCTGTCTTCCCGTAAGAGAGAAAAAACAAAAAAAAACTTACGTAGTAAGAACAATATCAATCTTATCAAGCCCACGCGAATATTCAATGCGCAGCTGCCTCCTCTCTTCCGGGTTCCCGTAATACTTGCTCACTCTGAGAGCTGGACACCATCTGCCTAATTCACTGCTCCAGTTGTCTAAAATAAAAAAAAAAAAATCTTAGAACAACTGGATTCGAACCTGCACTTTATTGGATATCAATCAACTTGGTTTAATCTCTGTAGACAATTAATTATATTAATATCATATTTAATTGCAGTAATTTTTCATTTAAGTTACTCTAAACAAATCTTTAATCAAAGTCATTTTAAAATTCTAACTGGGCTGTAATTTTTATCAATTCAATTATGACTATTTATTGTATTTAAAAGAAAAGCCTTGAACTAACAGTACATCTGAAATATTTAAAATATCAATAAATAAAGTTCCTCTAACAAAGTCTCCAATTATAAGTTGGACTTGTCCATGGATATTTCCATAGTAGGTGTGATCATTTTGTTACAGTTCAGTAAAACCGTTCAAAGCATATTTATCTAATTATTTTTTTTTTAGCTTCACACTGTATCCCACACAAGGCAGGGTAGGCAGAGGGAACCCGGGAACCTAGTGTTAAGACAGTCCGTTCCACTTCCGTTCCCCACTTTCCGCCGAATGTAAGGCATTGTGTGTTGAGTGGCGGAACTCAACGCCGCAAATTATTTATGTACTTATATTTTTTACAATTATACAATCTAAACAGATTCAGAATAAAACAGCTGTGACATATAGACAAACAAACAGAAATACATAAAAAAATACCACCACCCACCCAAAGTAGAAGCGGGAACCACCACCAAATGTGTCCCCCTCGCTTGCCCAGTCTCCTTGAGGTGAGCTAGGAATGCTATCACCTGGACTGTCTTGCCTAGGCCCATCTCATCTGCCAGAATACCGGAGACACCCTGCTTGTGAAGCACTGCCAGCCAGTTAAGGCCTACCAGCTGGTATGGAGCGAGTTTTAAGCTGAAATTGTAATATAGCAAATTTATATATGTATGTTAAAAATTAGTTAAATTGGCCAAATTATTCACTATAAAATTCTCTATGGTTTTTTCTAGCTTCATGCTGTAGTCCACACGTTAGAGTTAGTAAAAGGGAACCTGATAATGTAGTGTTAAAACACTCCATTCCGTACCCCACTTTCCACCATAGTTGAGGCATTGTGTATCAGGCGGTGTAACTCAACACCGCACTATACCATCTTACTAGAGCAATTAAATATAAACATATTGAAAATATCAAACATTGAATTCACAACCTATCATTTACATTCATACATTTCTTTCCCTGCGCTACAACAGGCCTTAAAAGCCAAATACTTTTTAAAATTTATATCTACTTAAAAATGATTAAGCCATACCTATCATGTAGTATGCTAGGTTGTGTCAGTCTTCCAGCCCCGGCCGCCACAGCCGCCTCCAACTGCTGGGCGAGGCCCACGCATTTCTTCATCAATCGCTGTATGTTATTTCTGGTACAGAGCAGTTCTTGAGTAGCGTTTAGGAGGTCAGTGCTTAAACTTTTATTGTTATTGAATTTCTCTACCTGCAAAAGAAAGAATTATGTCCTAATCTATTGGTCTGTATGTTGATTAACAAGGTAGTAATTATAGAGAAAGTACAATATGAAGAGTGTTGGCCGCTTATTAAGTTATTACATAAATTAATATTAAATAAAAATGTCAAAAATAAGAAAATATCTTAAATTAAATCTGATTATTTTTACTGGGAAATATGTTAAGTAGAGACGGAAGACACGAAATGTATGTGAAAAGGCGTTTTGCAGCCCGGAACAGAGTTAACGATGCCTATACACAATGCAGTATTGGTACCGACGCTGTCATACGGTAGCGAGACGTGGGTATTACAGAAGAAGAATGTAAGAAGGATGAATACTGTAGAGATGTGACCTCTTCGTAGGATATGCTGAGCCAGTTTAGCTGATCGCATACCCAATGAAGAGATACACAGAATGGTAGGTACTAGCGTGGATGTCACAGTGAGAATGAAGAGAAATGTGCTCAGGTGGTTCGGGCAGGTCGAGCTTTTAAGTGATGAAAGAATGGTAAAAAAGATTTATGGAAAAGTGAGTGGTAAGAGAAAGAGGGGGAGATCTCGGTTGACCTTCGAAAACAAAGTAAAAAGCATGAAGACCCCACGGAGGGCATGTATGAAGAAATCGATGACAGTGGACGAGGCGAAGGACGTATGCCGAAAGCGTACCGTTTGGCGCTCCGTCCTCTCTGCCTACCCCGCTAGTATGAAGCGTGAAGCTAAGGTAAGCTATATTTTTTTTACTAATTTTAAATATTTGTATAAAAATTTAAGCGTCGCAGTATTTTAACTCGCGCCTCTTGGAAGCCCTCCAAGCGCTTTGACCACTAGGCCACATGTTCTCAACAAGCTATTTCGAAATTCTCACAAGCTTGTTACTTATTATTTATGTTGCTAGCAAATCTGTAGGGAGATTCAAAACATTCAAATTTTCATGTTTTCCAAATAAGTATAAATGTCAAGTTAACAAAAGTCTATAGTTATCTTCAGGGTGACCACCTGCCATACATTCATGACTTACTTTGTCTTTGTCTTTGTGAACAATTTAAAAATACCATTGCAGATAATCCAAAACAGATTTTCTCATACAATTTCCATATACAGACAAAAATTAGTTGTCTTTTTATATATAGATAAATTGGTAATATATTGAAAGAAAATTATGTGTAAATTTTATTTCTTTATAATTTTATTTCTTAATTAAAAACAAAAAGTTTCCATTTATAAAATTTAATATCGCTATATATAACCTTACCATTCAAATTCTTTTAACTAATTGTTTGCCAAACATATTGTTTACCACTACTCAGCTCCATACTGTATCCCGCACATGTTGGGGTAGGCAGATGGAACAAGGGAACCTAGTGTGTAAACACTCTGTTCCCCACTTTCCATTGAATGGTGGAACTCAATGTGGTGCTTTGGCTTGTTCAGAGCAAAGAAATGAGAATCGAAATATTTTAATTGAAAATATTAAATATTTCATTTCTTTGTGTGGGGATTGAACCTCAGCCTCAACCACCAATCAAGTGAGAAACATACATAATAAATTCTCTTACCATATCAAGCCATCCTTTGAAAGGTCTCTGTGCAATAATTGCTTCTGCTTTCTTTTGGGAACATCCGCTGAGTAAGGACAGTTCATTTAAACTGCTAGTGTTCAGGAACTCAAAGACTTTCTTCTTGTCTCCTCCCAGGTCATCTGTTATCTCATTGTCTGAATCGTCACTGGAATAATATGAGTAATTTGTTTTGTACAATAATTATGTTTTTTTTTTTTAGCTTCAAGCTGTATCCCGCACAAGGCAGGGTAGGCAGAGGGAACCCGGGAACCTAGTGTTAAGACACTCCGTTCCACTTCCGTTCCCCACTTTCCGCCGAATTTGAAGCATTGCGTGTTGAGTGGCGGAACTCA
>DWMZ01005812.1:0-10714 GCA_018249855.1 Eueides tales michaeli | reverse complement strand
AATCCGGTCGAGTCTGCCCATGCGTGTTGTCATTGCTGACAACGTGACTCTTCCACTCGTACTTTAGTCGCCTCTTACGACACCATCAGTACCAGAGTGATCCTATTCTAAGCCGGGATCACACGGCAATTTGAGCATAAAGCAGTTTCATGTTAAGTAGAACACAGTATATATGTAGACCTGTTGGGAACTTAAGCTAATCGCCCTGAGGACACGTAATTTTATAATGAATTTTGTGACCTAATTTATACTTTTGGGTAATAGACAAATGACACAGAGCTCTCGAGAAGCAACTAAATGAAATCTATATAGAAGACGTATTAAAGTTTTAACGTAGGTATTTGTACCTGCGCCTCAATTACAAAAAAGTTCAATCTTTATATTTATTAAAAAATAGTCTTTAATGATAAAAAAGATACAGTTCAAAATTACTTATTTTTTAGATTCTCCACAAAGCTTTTAGTGTCGATTCATTTGTATTTACAATTTTCTACCGTCAGTGTCATAATCTACGATATTCTTGGCTCAGCTTTTAATTACAATGATATCTCTTAAGGTGAAAAATATTTTAACTTCTAAAGAGGTTCGTTTGTATACAGTCGCTCACTTAATGTCTGAAGTAATATGAAGAGTTAAAAAAATATATGCAGTGAATATCAATTTCCTTCTGTCTACACTGCCATGTGCGAAATGCACACAAACACTTGTAAATTAATTGTGTTATATGACAACGTCGGACTGTTATCCGCCGCCTGTTGTATGTTCAATTCCAATTTGGGGGAAGGGAGAATGAAAAAGAACCCACACAGGCAGTAAACGACAGTGGAGACAAAATAGCAAGCAGAGTCCGCAGCGTTTGTCGTTTCGTTCTGACTGTGCTAGCTATATTGTCAGTAGTTCCTGAGATAAGTGTGTTGCACCGAACAATTTTTTCCACTTTATAATATTGGTAAAGTGTAGAAGTGTAAATATTTGTGAATACTAGTACAGGTCCAATAATTTTAAAAGTTGTGTTAAAATAACAAAAAATAATCAAAGCGTAAATTCCTTTTTTTCACTTCATATTACATATTTCGTTTTCTCGAGTGGGGATTGAACCCTTAATTGGTTGCGTTTACAATCACACGCTTGTCTACACCACGACAGAAAATTTTATGATAATTAAAAAGTAATTAATTATAAATTGACTATAACAAAACTGCTCATTTAAAAACGGAATATATGAGAGAAGATTTTAAAAACAACGGAAGTTACCAATATATAATAATTTAACAAAATGGTTAAATTAAATTAGGTTTATTAAATTAACAAAATATATTTTATTTAACACATAATATCAATCTTAATAATAACTAAATATATTTTGAAAAACTTTTCATAAACTTTAATATAATATTAACTACAATACAATACTATTTTAATACAATAATTTACAGAAAAGGCTTAAAAACGGCGGCAAGCAATCGCCATTTATCGGACTACGACGTTATTACAAAATAATAGCCGTTCGTTCAAAATCTTCAATATTTAGAAGTTCAAGGCTCTATCACTAAATACAGCGTAGAAAATTTCTTGGAAATTCTAAACCCCCGTTATTTCAGTTACCATTTCCCACTGTGCTTACTCGTAAATAATTGATAAGATACTAAATATAAAAAAAAAATGTTAATATAGTCATACAATTATTTTAGTTTTATTTTCCCGCTCCGATAGACCAAGTGCGGGCTCAAGTTTTGTCACTCAACACGCAATGAATCGAAAATTCGGTGAAAGGTGAGATAGAGTTTTAGCGCCAGATTCTCTGCCTGAAGTATGGTGCTGCCTTTTTTTTAATATATGAGACACCTCCCTTTTGGCATGTGTTTTTCTATATTTAACGATTTCAATGTGCATTGAATCTCATTCAAGAATATATTCTTATATTTTTAACAAATATAGCTATCAAAGCGTAATAGATTACCATAAACATGTAAACAATTGTTGTGGTGTGATCCAAATCAGGGGAAAATTATTTACCTAATTTCGATCGATAAAGACAGATTAAAGCAGCGTTAGTTTTCGCCACTCAACATGCAACGTCTCTTTAGTTGAAACTAAACTCTTAACACTACTTTCACTTTGCCTGTTTATAAAATCTGTTTTAATTAACTTTTTAATTTAATAACATAACATATTGCAATATATTACTGCGAGTATAATGAAAAAAATAATTCTCAACTCCTTTAAACTTTAAAATATTGTACAATATTAGCATAAAATTATTTTCGAGCTCGTTAACTCTGTGTTGTCTCTCTATTAATTAAATTATAACGGTATTTTCATTTGCTTTCAAGACACTTAATGATTCGTATGTTCCATATGCTGCATGAAGAAACATTACTCTTTAACTTGTACGGGATAATAAATTGTTGTTTTCTGACGTATATCCGAGTAAGAACCTCTTATACGTTACAGTTTGTACAGAGGGAAAAAATACTAAGAATAATGGCTTCACCAAGCAGCCATGTATATTCTTTTTGTAATATCACCCATCTAAGAATACTTGAGCTGCTAAGACGAATCTACCGTTATATCAATGATTACAGACATACATGTACACATACACACATATGCTTGAGCTTTTATATTACGGGTTGTTACCATACCTCCCTTATTGTGAGGGATATCGACAATAAAATAGATATGTCGATTTTCCAGATAAAAATAATGTGATAATAATAAAAATAATATTTATTATAATCCAGTGCAACTTCCCCATGATTATACGGCTAGATCTTTTACACCCTGGCGAAATTATTTTATAGAGAAAGAAATCAACAGATGTCACTGGGGTTTTAATTTAATACTATAACAATTACATGTAAATACAATGCACGTTATCTTGTATAAAACAGTTGTCTTAATATTGGAACAAAATCAAGTATTTTAATCAAGTATTCTGGAACGTCTAGGGGGAAACAGGCAGAAGAGTCTACTATTAAAACATACCGTTCGCCACGCACCGTTCAGCTTTCGAGACATTATGCATTATGAGACGGAAGCTAACGCCGCGCTTTTTCGTGTCGAAAATGACCCGCTTTGAAATGTATTCATATTGTTTAGTAAAAATGGTTAAATATTTTCTATCCGTCACGTATTTTTTATGTCAGGTTGTGGCAAATTATACGGATAATTTAAAGAGTCAAACATATAAAGGAATTAAAAGAAATGTACCAGATTCTTAACATTAATCGAGCTTATTTTTTAACATTTAAGTATAAATAATACCAGTTTATAAACTTTTACTCAGAATATGCTAGGCGATTACTGTTGGTCTCTAAAACGAGAAGCTTAAAACACAAACGACAAACTTAAAATTATAAATTTTAAGTTTGTCGTTTGTGTTTTAAGCTTCTCGTTTTAGAGACCAACAGTAATCGCCTAGCATAGTTGTATCCCAACGGCATTGAAATCATTCTTCAAGCTTCTTTACATCTTGGTGGAATTCTTTTACAACTGCTTTCAATAATAACCAGGTATCGAGTCATTAAGCTCTTTGTCGAAATTCGCCTCTTTCATCAATGTGTGTATTTGTGGTCCCACGAATGTCTTTTCTTTAAATTTTGCGTCACTTAATTTTAAAATACTGTATTTAAATCCTTCTCCCATCCAATTTTTCATCAAACCTAGTTACGTGCAGGTTAATTTTTATGGTCTACTTGTAGTATGTTTCACAGTAGCTTTTCCGGAAACAAACTTTGATTTTTCAGGCCATATTTTTGTAATATCGTGCTTTGCAGTGCTCTGCTGTCGCACAAACAAAGAAAACAACAGTATTTAGTGAATCCATCTCGTAGCCCGAGTAAAATTGCCATAACTTTGAGATCAGCGCTTACTTTCCACCTACTTATTACCTGTTCATTCCAGCTATCAGTTTAACAATGAAGCGAGCAAAGAAATAAAAATAATGTATTTACACAACACAACAATGTAGTTTACAATCAGACGTTGCGCAGATGCGGCAAAAATCTTTGAAATACCAACATATTAGAAAGTTTTCCATTCACACGAAGCTCTTTTTGCAACTTTAGACGAATGTATGAAACGTTCATGACCGTAACATATATTTTAAGATGTGAATATCAAAGTAAATGCCACTGAGCCAGTTACCTGAAATACAAGAATAAAAAACCATTTCATTTGAAGAAACCGTATGAGGGAAGCTCGAAAATCGTGAAGAGGTGCAATGAAATAGGCGTCTCTCGATAGCTCTGTTCTGTTATTATTTTTTCTTCAGCTTCACAAGACAGGTAGGTGTTGTAGTCTTAAGGCTCTCTTCTCGTTAAGATATCTACGTTCCCCGATTTCCGAATTTGAGGCATTTTGTATTTAGTGGCGCAATTCAATGGCGCACTTCGCTTTGTTGCCAGTTGCAGAGAATCAAAATATTGAATATTTCATTTGCCCGAGTGGGTATCGAGCCCACCACTTGTCGCTTATTCAGTCGCACTCTTGTACCACTGCGCCACGACAGGTTTCAAAAATTGTTATTTTAATTTAATTTTCTTTATTCCTAACTTGTAATTTCTTTTAGGATCTAACAGAACAGGTACAGAACGTAGTGTCTTCACACTAGGTTCCCTATGCCTACCACACAGTACAGTGAAAAGTTGTAGGTATTTATTATTTTTCATTTCATTTTTTCTTTTCTTACTTAACATACTTAATCGAGAAATGGGAGTATCAGTTAAATTGGGCGACTTGGATGTTTTAAATTTTAAGTTGATTTTGATATAAGTTATGTGTGATAAGATACTTTAATTATTCTTAAGTTGAGATCTCATTTGTTAAACAAGTGAAACAGTGTCTAAAATAAATTTAAAATGGCAATCAATCAATTATTGTTATTACAAATTGAGAGGTTTTTACTTTAACGCGTTATCTATTATATAGAATAAAAGAACTAAAAACCAAAATGACTTCATTGTAACCTTTTTTGTTTTTGAGTAAATTATGGCGTCTAGCATATTTATGTTTATTTAAACTGAGAAAAAGATTATACTATTTATACCCTAATTGAGATCCACTACAACTTAATGTGAAACAACGATTTAGGATTTCTTTGAAAAAACAGCTCTTATCATATAAAATTATGGCTATGTTAATTATTTCCACACAATATATTCAATTTGCCTTCCAGTTCCATAACCAACGTGGCTTCAATAGAGCTCTCCGATATGTCAGGAATTTCGATATTAATTAGGTATCTATAGGAATAATCTCTTTAATAAATCTGCTAAATGTGTGATATTTTAGCAAAAATGTTTTTGTGCAAGTAGTGAGACTTATAAATATAAATTATATTTTAAATATAATTATTTTATATTCTAAATATAAATTGAAACGTTTTTCACAAGAGGCTTCCTTTTGGTCTTTATTTTACTTTTATTTTTGCTTTTATCAATCAAGCACCAGAGTGTTTGCCAAAATATATTAGATGAGTCCATATACGAACTGACAAGCTTCCATAGCTTTAAAGTATCTTGGCCACTATTCATCCTTTTAGGAGCTTCGTCTGGATTCTTATTCCCATATAAGGTGATGTATAAATTTGTAATCAGCCAGTTTGTTGCCACTGTCATTTGGATTGATAACGATAATGATTATGTGTAAATTTATTATCATCAAAACTAAATTCGTAATTTTCAGCTCAATTGGACACTGAGAATGGGGTCAAATTTTGTTTGTGAGATTTCTCGTTTTAATATAATAAATTAATTAATTTTTAAAAAGTATAAGTTATAGAAGTAAGAAATATTTCTTTAAACATATGAAAATAAGCAACCTAGCATTCTATATGTCCTTTACGTACAATATAAAAACTTGTAATAAGCTCGCCTCCATTGCCTGAACAATATTTATGAAGAAACATAATGTTGAGTTAATGGTTAAATTACTATTATCATCACACATATTACACGGTATAGGCTAATAAAATATACTAACTGTGTACTTCACTTTTATTTCAGATTTATATTTTTCTATTTCAGAAGGATTTCAACGATCACTTCAAGTGAAGTGACCGCTTATCAGCCAGACAGATTACAAAAATGAAGGTCTAATATTCTTTGTATTTTACTTTCGCTCAAATATTTTATTCGTATGCCTGTCGTGGCGCAGCAAGCGTGTGGCTGTAGAATGTAGATGTGGATTCAATCACCACTCGAGGAAATAAAATATTTAATATTTTAAAGGCTGGCGGCGCGTGCGGTCATCATTGAACTTTGCACCAAAATTTCTATTCAAAAACGATCTAGCGATACGACTTGTCTATATCGTGCTACATATACTAACTGAGTTATATTTAAATTTATTTGATTGGTAAAGAGGCTTACATATCATAAAGTAATAGCGGAAACAGGCAAAGGTAAGATTTGTTATTTTTATGACCTTTTTTCTTCGTTCATGCAAACGTCTCAGGGGTATTTAATTTGACTTTTGAAATAAGCTTTTAACGCTTTCCCATGAGAGCCCTATCATGTTTGGTATATATGAGTCTAACATTACGTTAAAACATCTAGTATAGTTGCCCTGTAGAGAATGACTTCCCGAAATGAAAAGCCATTTCTAATTTCAAAATTTAAATTAATTGCGAATGATAACGAATAACAGAAAGGCTTATTGACTTAATATCACTAAAACAGAGAGCTAAAGATCATACATACCTGTATAATTATTTAATCATTTATTTTTATACCTATTATAATATAAATCGTTAAATATATTGAAAGTGATTTTATGTTTTTTACTAATATTATTATACCATAAAATGTTTTTCATTTCTTTCCGTGTGATTCCGGCTTAGAATAGGATCACCCTGGTACCAATGGTGTCGTAAGAGGTGACTAAAGTACGTGTGGGAGAGTCACGTTGTCAGAAATGGAAACACGCATGGGCAGACTCGACTGAATTTTTACCACCCCCGGCATTTAGAACCAGCGTTAAGTAGTGGCTTGGCTACTACATTTCGCATTGGGTAATGCCAGGCCCCGGTGTCCATCCACCTTATAGACCGGCAACGCTCCTGTAGCTCCTATGGGCGAAGGTGATCACTTACCATCAGGTGACCTGTATGCTAGTTTGCCGTGTCTTTTCCATAAAAAAAATGTTACCTTATAAGTCTAACACTCTTACGAAAATATTGAGCTATAAAATAATTTGAATGCATTTAGGGACTGTTTTCTGTATTCAACATTAACCACCTACGAAGTCCATTGTATAAAAATGTTCGCTAGTAATGGTGATGGCGAGGGTAAGTCGGCGTAAGGTGAGAAGTTCTTCTCACCTTACACCGACTTACCCTACCTACGTACCTAATAATTTTGTGTAAAAGATATTTAAGATAAAATATTTATCATTTTTAATATTTTTCTACGAAACATAGCTATTAATATTATTTAAAATATCATTCAAGCACAGTAAAAGCATTCTGTCATTTAAAGTTCTGGGGGCTTCGACCCCTCCTCGCTTGCAAACTACAGAATACAAAAAACAAACAAATTCATCAAATTTTTCCACATATCGTGTTTGGATAAGCAAAAAAAAAATAACTTGATTAGATTATTTTTTTATATAAAATATTATTAATTCCTTTATATGTTTGACTCTTTAAATTATCCGTAAAATTTGCCACATCCTGACAAAAAAAATACGTGACGGATAGAAACTATTTAAGCATTCTTACTAAACAATGTGAATAAATAAGAAAACATGACATTTCAAAGCGGGTAAATTTCTACACGAAAAAACGCGGCGTTAGCTTCCGTCTCATAATGCATAATGTCTCGAAAGCTGAACGGTGCGTGGCGAACGGTATGTTTTAAAGCTCAAGCGTATGTGTGTATGTGTATATGTATGTATGTAATAATTGATATAACGGCAAATTCGTCGTCTTAGCAGCTCAAGTATTCTTAGATGGGTGATATTGAATGGCTGCTTGGCGAAGCTATTATTCTTAATGGTTTTTCCCTCTGTACAAACTGTAACGTATAAAGCTGAGTCAAGAATATCATAGATTATGACTCTGACGGAAGAAAATTATAAATACAAATGAATCGACACTAAAAGCTTTGTGGACAACCTAAAAAATAAGTAATTTTGAACTGTATCTTTTTTATAATTGAAGACAATTTTTTAATAAATATAAAGATGGGACTTTTTTGTAATTGAGGCGCAGGTACAAATACCGCTACGTTATATAGATTTCATTTAGTTGCCTCTCGAGAGCTCTGTGCCATTTGTCTGTTACCCAAAAGTATAAATTAGGTCACAAAATTCATTACAAAATTACGTGTCCTCAGGGTGATTAGCTTAAGCTCCCAACAGGTCTACATATATACTGTATACTACTTAACATGGAATTACTTTATGCTTAAATAATATTGATTACGCATAGCTGTTATAAACAGTTTGGTCTGTCGTTGATATTGCCAAGAGTAAAAACACAAAGATCAAATAAATCAACGCGTTCATATATCTTACGTGGGTTAAACGATTTTGTTTTTAATTTGAAAATGTAGTGTGATGATAATATTAATTCGCTTGTATTGATTTGCTTGTTTGGTGCAACAATGACGTAATTTCAATTTTTTTAATATATTAATGTATGCAGAAAGACTAATTTAAACTGTGATTTCGTCGCTTGTATTATTTCAAAAAGCGCGAAAACATTATTATTGCGCCAAATATGCGAATAATTATGTAAATAAATAAAATAATTAGATGAACGTTACACAGTGGACAGTCTTATCCATTTTGATATCTGTAATCGCTGTCTGTGTATGGTAGAGATAATTATAAGACAAAATATTGTTGGGCATTCGTGATGTAATAGACTTCATTCCTTCAAGTGGGAATTGATCCAACAACTTGTCGTGTTAAGGCGCTCGCTTGTGCCCTTGTGCCATGACTGGCTTCTATAATTATTTTATCGACGTGGCGCAGCGGCACAAGCGTGTGACTGTAACCGGCAGGTTGTGGGTTCGATCCCCAATTGAGGAACTGAAATATTTTATATTTTCAATTTAAATATTGAATGTTTTCATTTCTTCGTTCTGGTAAGGCAAAACGCGGCGTTGAGTTCCGACACTCAATACGCAATGCCTTAAATTCTGCGGAAAGTGGGAAACAGAAGTGTAACGGAGTGACCCTAGTTGTCCAAGTTACACTACCCTGTTAAGAGCGGGATACAGCGTGAAGCTAAAAAAAACTTGGCGAACGGAGTGTCTTAGCACTCCTCTATCCAGGACTTTACTGCATATTACCGTATAGTTAAATAATAATGGGAAACGTAATTTATACAGGTTTGCCAAAACTCTGTAGAACTGTGTTCAAGCAAATAACTCGCTCGTCTCCCCACTAATTGCTGTATAAATAATGTTAGCATAGCGAATATAGGATAACAACGTATGCTTCAACTAGGACACTTTGTAAAGAGAGAGAGTAATTATGTTTTAGGGTTATTTTCTTTGAAATCATTATACGATATATTTAAATTATATTCAATTGACTCTTTCATGACGCAGGAGCACAATTGTGCGGCTGTAAATCCGACAGGGTGTGGGTTTGATCACCACTTGAGAAAAAAATAATTAACATTTTCATTTTTTCGGCCTGATAATAAGGCAAAGCGGGGTAAGAAAATGTCTTAATGGTAGATTATTGTCTTATCAATACGTATCAAAGTTACCTCTGTCTATTGTACCATGTGCAGTATACATCGTTAAGCTGATGAGTACATCATTAATTTCCTGCACTGATTATTATAATATGGCTATTTTAACTGCTAAGCACTTAGGGTAAAACCGGGATAGATGCCCTACTTTTTGAAATAGCCATTTAATTAGATAAAATATACATTTGATAGGAATAATTTTTATTTATTTAGCTAGCTCAACTCTTTCTGATGAATTACTTTTATTTCTTTTTGACAAATCAAATACAGATTTTGCATAAAATAGCTTTTCGTGAAACCTTAATTTTGAGGATAGGTGCCCACCTATATGGATAGTTGCCCCACTATGAAAATATGGAGGAGGATAGATGCCTGTAGCGCAGGATAGGTGCCTTTTGTACCGAGTAAGCGAAAAAACCAAACCAATTGTTAAGTAGTTCTAATTTTAAAACACCAACAATTAACAACGTTTCCAATAAACATAAGTCATATTAAAGAAAAGTAGTGTTTTTTTTTTATCCTTTTGATTGCGGTTATAGAAAAATGATTCTAATATCCCTCAAATAGAAAAATAATTCTCGTTTTTTTATTTTTAGAATTCAAAATATCTGCCGATCGTTTCGCTCTCTTAGCCATGGTCGAAGGGATTTTTGAAATAGATGACGCGTCTATCAGAATTTTCGAATGTATTTCTAGTTCTAGATCGTTCCCTAAAGTCTCCGTATGTATTGAATTTTTAGTTGCATATCGTCTTTGCTATGTCCTCGATGGAATTCAAAACTGTCGAGATATTTCGTTTATCCATGTGTGGTTATTTTATCCATTTCATCAAAAGCTGACCATAGGTTCTCTGCAGTTCAACATACTCGAGCTGATACTCCTTCTTTTCTTTTATATTTTCAAGGCATAATATAGCTAAAGTCAGTAAAAAGTTCTAAGATAAAAATACTTATAAGATAATAAATGCTAATTTAATAAATACACAAAAAAACATTATAAAAT
>DWMZ01005811.1:0-10714 GCA_018249855.1 Eueides tales michaeli | reverse complement strand
AATAAATGAAACATTAAATATTTAAATTAAAAATATTAAATATTTCATTTCCTCGACTGGGGATCGAACCCAGAACCTGTTGGTTACAGCCACACGCTTGTGCCGCTGCGCCACGACAGGCGTCTTAAAAATTAAAAGTTAATTTATATAATGTGAGAAAAATAATTCAAAGTGTAAGTCGTCCTGTTAGAAAAACGATCTCAAGATCGTTTATACTTATCTATTAAATTTCCGTGTACTTGTGTTTCTTAATATTACTCTGTCAATGAATAATTTTCTTTGACACTGTAATATTTAAAAACTCATTAAAGGTATTTTTTGGATTACTAAATTAATCAGTTCAACCACCATTCATATTGTTATGCATACAAAGTTAATTAGAGTTAAATATCAAATAAAATAATAAATAATTTTACAGTGTTTTCTCATTGTTTATCTTGCAAAAATGCAAGAGCTAAAAATATTTTCCCTAGAACCCTAAAAAGATCTTGTAACCTAACCAGCCCAAGATATTTCAAAAATATGATACATTTAGTCATAAAAACAGATCCTGGCAACAAAAGTTGAGAGGAGTCTTAGCATTTGCTAGCCACGGAGAAGAAGAAGATTGAACAAAATCCATAATTAGTTAAGAATTTTATACATTCATTTAAAGAATTAAGATTTTCTTTTGTACTGAAGTAGATTTTTGCAAGCAATTTTAAGTGATTTTATATATCGGAGGCGCAGGACCACATCGTGCGACTACAAACGCGGTAGATTTTGAATTCTTTGTCACTCATGTTAATGAAATTTGATATTTCAATTTTCCTCACTCGCGGAAAATAAATAAAGCGCGGAATTCAGTTCTGTCAAAACGCAATTCGTAGAAATCGGCGGAAAGTGGGATTCGTATTCCACTTTCCGCCCTGCGTTATCTAATGCAGACAGAGTGTCTTTGCGCTAGGTTACCTAGTTTTCTTTATCTATTCTTCTATGTGCGGGATACAGCTAAGGTGTGAGGCTAAAACAACTATGCAATACTAAATTAACACGAACAATATTTCACCACCGACCCCTAAACTATTTTGCTTCAAGCTTCATATAGTATTCAACAGTAAGGGATGAATTTCACTGTAACATAATAATAATCCAATGCTATTTCATTCAATGAGCCGTGTATCAACCAATTATTTAAATGCAATCAATATATAAAATTTACTATTTAACGTTAGTTTGTCTGTTTGCTTTTCTGTCTGTTCAGGATGTCTGATATGATTTTTCTGTCTGTTCAATCTTCGGAATGGCTGAATCGATTAAATATTTAATTTCCCTGAGCGGCAATAGAACCCCCTTGTACCCCCTTGTACCCGCACCCCTTTGTACCACTGCGCCACGATGGCTCCCTTAACGTTATAAATATTCTTCTTTGAATTGTCAAAATGAGCATAAAGCTTTCATTGGCTCAGAAGGCAGTTCTGCTGAAAAGTCCCCGCAACGTACTCAACAGTTGGTCTTTTTAATATCAAGATGCCAGCTTTTACATTCCATCCAGCCTCACGGTGTATCCCGCATACGGCTGGGTAGGCAGAGGGAACTTGGGAACCTAGTGTCAAGAAATAAGGAGTTCCTTACTTTCCACTGAATTTTGGAGATATTGTAAGTTAAAGGTGAAACTCGTTACCAGAACGAGGCAATGAAAATATAAAATATTTAATGTTCCAAAGTGGGGATTGTACCCACAACCTATTGCGTTCACAGTCACACGCTTTTGACCCTACTTATCGACATAGCTCAGTTGTTTTACCAGCACAATACATAAATAAACAGTAAAACCGTTCCATTTAATTATACTTATTTACATTACGGGAAAATTGAAAGACGTTTTTCTTGAAATGGATCCAATTTCCGCCACCAGCTGCATTTAATATGAAACGTTTCGATGAGGCGTTGTTACTTCAATCGTTTACTCATATTTCGCCCATTTCTATAGTATATTTAACTTAAAAACTGTTAACGAAAATTTATCGGTGTTTTTACTTCCGGTTTTTTTATATAATTTTAATTGAGTCCTGTTGATTTATTTTCATTTTCTCTATTTTTCATCCTTACGATACACGCTTTGTATACCAGAGCGGAGAAATAAAAATAATTTAAACGTACTCAGCTCAACGAATAAGATTCGAACACACAACAATTACGATACCACAACGAACGGCCTCAAATGAAAAAAAGCTCCAGTACAAAGAAAAAGCTATACAAAATAGCGTCAGTGTCAATTTCATGTTAAGCTTATTCGGTAATTTGCATACTACGCGGTCAAAACTGATGTTCGCTTTTGACATCTGGGAATCGGTGGCCTAATGAATTAATGTCCAGTGCCCGTAGAGCTTTACGCCATTAATATTATAATTACAAGGTATTAGAGTTCTGATTAGTTTTGGTTGGATTATGTATGAGATGAGATATATTTTTCAGCTTCTCACTGTATCGCAAATGGAAGGGTAAGTTTAGGGAACTTGGAAAACTAGTGTTAAGACACTCCGTTCCGATTGCCACATTCCGTTAAATTTGAGGCATTGCGTGTTGATTGGTGGAACTCAAATGCGCACTTTGCCTCATTACCAGACCGATGAAATGAAAATGTTGAATATTTCATTTTCTCGAGAGGGGTCGAAGTCACGAATTCAAATTCAAATTCAAATATTTTTATTCAAAATACGAAGTTACAAGCTTCCTTTTTTAAACGTCAACAATTTACCACCAGTTCACTAAAGTTACTGCCTCAGACCTGAGAAGAACCGGCGAAAGAAACTCAGAAAACTCAGAAAGTAGCGTTTATAGTCACACGCTTGCGATGTGATGAAAATTATATGTTATGTTATATTATATATATATATATATATATATATATATATATATATATATATATATATATATATATATATATATATATATATATATATATATATATATATATATATCAGGAATCCTGATCTACCTACATGTCTATTTTCAATATTTTAAGTCCTGTAGCAGTACAGCCCATCATTAATGACCTCTACATAGATTTAAAATAAGCATATAAATAAGCTCCCACTAGAAATATAAAAGTTTCTTTTAAAAACCATATTTAACCTCCGGCAGAAAAAGGAGTGTTATAAGTTTGGTCTATTATTCTGTCTCTTGAAAGAATGTACAGTCACGTGTGCATTTTATAAATCTAAAGCATTGTCTTAGCTAAGATATATGAAAATCGGATAAGCAATTTAAGTATTACTAAATATTTAATCAATATTACAACAAAATAAATCCAAGGTCTACTTTACATTTAGTTTTTTTTCTTTATTTTTATTAACTTCTCGCTGTATCCCACACAAGGCAGGGTAGGCAGAGGGAACCCGGGAACCTAGTTACAAGACACCCCGTTCCACTTCCGTTTTCCACTTTCTGCCGAATTGAGGCAGTGCGTGTTGAGTGGTGAAACTCAACGCCGCGCTTTGCCTTATTACCAGAGCGAAGAAATGAAATATTAAATATTTAAATTGAAAATATTAAATATTTCATTTCCTCGACCGGGGATCGAACCCAGAAACTGTCGGTTACAGCCACACGCTTGTGCCGCTGCGCCACGACAGGCCTCAACATTTCGTTACAGAATTACTTTATCTATACATCCAATAGATATCGTCCAATATCGCGGACCGTCAGTTTTGAACTCACGACCCGTCATGTTAGCTCCACTTAGAATGATGAATTGTATTTTTTGAGCTGACAAATTTACATGTACCGTTGCGTATGATAGATGACGGTGAGCTAATGGGTTTGAGGGTCCATAATTTATGACGTGGAAAATGAAATTTGGTATTTAATCGTGAAAGATTTTTTTGCTCTTATATTATAGGCACTTATATCTACACTAATATAATGTTGCTGGAGAGTTTGTTTCAATTGCTTTATTTTTATGGTCGATATTCCATTAATTAAGGAGAATATAGGCTATGTTATACAACGTTATCGTTTTAATGTTATTTCGTGTATTTGTATTGTGTTTGTGATAAGTATAGGGATTAGATAATAAAATAAAATATATAGTATTTAGGTTTGTACTTGTTTATGTATATATGGGTGATTCTTAGATAACTGTGATTTCTACGACTCAAAATTTTTGAAAATTAAAAATGTTCCAAAACTTGTGATTTGGGTTCTATTGGCCCTTTATTATGCTCAGAATTAAGCCTGTAACGTAGTCCTACTACAGCCCCAATGGATCAGAAATTAGAACAAAAATTGAGAATTTGAATGCCACGGTACTGACATAGATCTATGTCAGTACCGTGGCATTCAAATTCTCAATTTTTGTTCTAATTTCTGATCCATTGGGGCTGTAGTAGGACTACGTTACAGGCTTAATTCTGAGCATAATAAAGGGCCAATAGAACCCAAAACACAAGTTTTGGAACATTTTTAATTTTCAAAAATTTTGAGTCGTAAAAATCACAGTTATCTAAGAATCACCCATATATTTACATATGTATTTATATGTATTAATATAAATTATTTGATAGGTACGTTTATATGTATGTATATATGCGTTATATATAAATTATGCTATTATTATTATTCTTAATAAGCTTTTTTATGCATTACTTATTACGTTTCTTATATAAATGAATGTTTATGCCTAGATTGCCTGTAAGACATCACTAATAGTGATAAGGTCGCCTTTGCATGGAGTTACTACCTATGTATTTTGGACTGGTTTATTTTCACATGTAATGTTTTCATTTTAGTTGTAATTTTAATTTAGTGTATGCAATAGAGAATTATCTATCATTCTACCTATCTAGAATATTAAGGTAATATTCTGGATCAATAAATCTTATAGATCTGTCGTGATGTAGGGGCACATGCATGCGGCTATAATCGCCACAAATTGCACTTTCCGAGACGTAAGATGGAATGCTCTAAAAAAAGAGCGGTAGTTTTATTGTAGAAAACTGTAAAACTGTACTGTAAGAGAAAAATGTTGTAAAGCAGTTGCATGAATATGAATTGTATATAAATTAAAACATCTGCCTATGATCTGAGTCAGTTGTCATAGATAGTGATCTAATGTTACTTACAACAAGGCAAAGTTCCGCCATTCAACACGCGATATATTTTTTTTTATGGATAAGACACGGCAAACGAGCGTACGGGTCACCTGATGGTAAGTGATCACCGCCGTCCACGGCCCCGTGTAACACTAAAGGAGCTACAGGAGCGTTGCCGGTCTGTAAGGTGGATGGACACCGGGGCCCGGCATTACCCAATGCGAAACGCAGTGACCGAGGTCACTACTTAACGCCGGTTTTAAATGCCGGGGGTGGTAAAAGTCCGGTCGAGTCTGCCCATGCGTGTTGTCATTGCTGACATTGTGACTCTTCCACTCGTACTTTAGTCGCCTCTTACGACACCATCAGTACCAGGGTGATCCTATTCTAAGCCGGGATCACACGGCATAAAATGCCTCAAATTTGGCAGAAAGTGGGCTGCCACTGGGAACTCATTTTTCTTAATTTTCCTTCACCTACCCTATCCAATTTTAAGCAAATCATATCAAACCTATACGAAAGTTTCGTAACTTACAACACAATGTGTCAAATATTGGGTTAGAGGTAGGAAACTACTGTCTACCTTGGTATATGTGGAAAAAATCATAAGTTGAGTTTATCTACTTAGTCTCAAATAAACAAAATATCACCTTTGAATTTAGAACTTATCATTTGTATACATTGTTTTCTTATTTTACGCCAATGTATTGTAAATATTTTATAATATTAAAATGGAGAGAGAAGATAAAGATAGGCAAATCGCAGCGTTTCAGTTTTCATGCAATACATAGAGTAGGTCCGGAACTAAGTATATTTTTTAAAATCATCTTAATTATTTGTTATTTGTGTAATATATGTTTGAGTACCGTGCTATTGTTAGGTACACTGGAATCACCTCTGCTTGTGACAAACAGATCTGGCTGTCAGACGTAGTGCTTGTACGAAAAAATCGTGTCCGAAAGCAAAAAGAAAAAAAATGTGTATTTTAAAAGATGGCTTTCGACTTGCAGCATATAACAAATGCATTTATTATTTCTTAAGTAATAATTTATTAAAGAATAGGGCAGTAAAATTAAAATAACTCCTTAAGCGGTACGCAAAGAAAGATCACGAAAAACTTTTTTTACGAATGAGAAAATTTTAACAATCGACCAATATTTTAACAAACAAAAATACCGTATTTATGCTGAAAGCTCTTTAAAAGCTTCTCAATTACTCAATAAAGTAGATAAAGGTAGGGGTTTCGCTATGAAAGAGTGACTGAATATTTTTTTATTGTGAAAAATTTATCAAATAACGCATTGTTCACTAACTAAGAATGCCAATTTCTCCATCACGGATGGATAAAGCTCTTGGTTAGAAACGAACGTTGCAGATCAAAACTAAATATTGGCCATTATCTAATCCTAAGTTATTAGATCATAATTTATGGTCAGTTTCCTATAACAATTCATGCGATTGACAGTGAAAAATTTTCCCATAGAAAGAATTCGTGCTGTTATTAATAACTGGCCTCAAAATTTAAATTACTGTATTTAAAGAGAAAGCTCTATATATTTTTAATGGTTTTTTATTAACATCGTATTAAACTAACACACAGCAAGGGTACTGTGCTACAGTATGTTATATATAATAAAAATGTTGCTCGTACATTAAAAAAACGTTTGTAACAATATTTATGACATGACTAAGTACATTTAGATAGGTATACAACTGACTAGTGACGTACTGAACAAAATTTACAAATATTATATATCCAGAATACAAATATTATATATCCAGAATACAAATATTATATATCCAGAATATTATAATATAAAATATAAAATATTTTCATATTTCGTTTTAGTATCAAGTCAAAATGCAGCGTTGAGTTCCTTCACTCAACATATTATTGCCTGTAATGTCTTTACACTGCGTTTACAGGCTTCTTCTGTATACACTGCTATAAAACGTGAGGCTAAAAGAAACTTCCACGCCGATAATGTACCTGTATCTCACCTGGCCTTCCACGAGGTCGTAGGTGGTGGTGATCAACTACCATTAGGTGACCTTTTTTGCATAATATTATAATAAAAAAATATTAGGCATAAGTAGAATATTAAGAAGTTCAATTGAATATATTAATGGTAGGCAATTAAAACTTTGACTTCGTATTCGATGTGCTAATAAGTGAATACTTCGGCAATCATCGTTAAATATTGACCGGTTCACATTTACAATTTACGAGTAATAATATACAAATGGTGTTGTGTGATTATCGATATTCGTACTAAATAATAATAATATATTTAAAAAAAAAACACTAAACAAAACAAACACACTTTTTGAAATGTTTATTAGTAGCCTCAGAAGAATTCCACTATTCGGAACATGGCTCATCTGTAAAAGCTATGACATAGTGGCTCTTTCGTAACTTCGTAAGTCTTTTAAGTCTCTTTATTGATTCTTTTTTTTAAATTTGACGTTAATGTTGTTAGCCCTTAACAACAACATCCGATGGAGAAGAAAATGTATGCTATATCCTCGAAAAATTATAAGCGCTATATGGCTGCTTGAGAGGTGTCGGCGGTGAAAGAGAAAAGCTATCTTCTGGGCTCTCTCTTTGTCCCGAACTCAACTATGGAAGACCGAGGATCAACGACTACGACTATACCGCGGTTCCAGAGCTCAATTCTCAAGGATGTAAAATTCAAAAAAAATTGTAAGGCGAGCTAAGATTCTTTTTAATTTCAAACTAGAGCAGGACAGATGAGATCTCTTTTATAGTAATCTGTTCTTATGCACCTTAGCGTCACTCTGACTTAGTCGGTTTAGTCCCAGATTCGTGGACGAGCAGTCTTATCAACCGTTCCCGAAAAAAGGCGATGATTGCGATTCAATTAACTACAGATCTTGTGGTTTACTTAGCCCACTACTATGCTGTGGCTGTTGAAGGCAAGATAAAAGGCCTGGAAGTTAGTTTCTGACTATGGTAAATCGAGTATAGCACGGCTTGCTCCTTCCGAAACTCTCACCTAACAGGTGTCCCGATAAATTATGCTGCTGGATTTCTCATCGGGCGTAACTTCTAGGTCACTGTCGACAATTTCTGCCCGAAAACTACTGCTTAGATTCTTTGAGGCTGAATGTTGTCCGTTATTATTTCTTTTGCATATCAATAACATGCTAGAGGACGCACGCTAGGCTTGGCTCAATGCAACCCCCATCTGGGGATCTATAAAGTTTGCACGTCAAAAACTAAGGAAACCTAACTTGTCGTGTTACCAATTTTCGAAAATATTTCTCTTAAAGCATCAGTATATTGAGCCGTAGCGTTTCGAGTGATTGATAGTATCGCGGTCATCTAGAAAGAAAAAGTAAGTTGGTCTTAAAGAAACTGGATGTAATCGGCAGGGCGAGACAGTACTTCATGTTCAAAATAGCGGTCTCCTCATACTCTAGGCTAGTAAACGCCACTAGCTGAAATACCATTATAACATATAGATCTGCTTAATTAGGCAAATACATCGTATAAAATTTTATTTTTTTTACAGGTTTTAGGCGAAGCGTTGTATCAGTTGATACAGTTTGAACTTAGTGCTACTATGTAATTGCCTGATACATGTCACTGATCACTCTCTGATTTAGTGACTTTGAAGCATCATTGAATGTTTGCTTCATAATCGACATGATAAGATTCACTTATTTTTAAATTTATCTTTTAGAGTCGTCCAGATCCACCTTCAAACACCTTCTATTATTAAAAAAATTAAAAGTATCTAGAGCCCGAATGATAAGTGAATTGAGAAAAAGAAGTGATTGTGGCGCCCTTTTTTTCTCGGTGCCTGACACTTTGAGCATTTCGTGAGTTAAGTGGTGGAACAAAAAAAAATGAGTATCTTAATTATTGAATTTTCTCGAGCGGAGATTGAACCCACATCCTCACCCTAAGTCGCACGCTAGTGTTCCTCTTAATAAAAACTATTTTCATTCCTAGTATGGAGGAACAGCGCCTGTTATGTTTCAGAATAACTGCGGCGGGAAATAGGGAACAGAACTATCTAAAAACTTAGGTAACTTAGGTTCCCAGGTTCCCTCTGCTTCCCCCGTAATGTGCGGGATACACCATAAAGCTAATATAAAGTAATAAGTATAACCCCTTTTAGAGGTACTGCTAAACGGGGGTGAAAATATTTACATAATTTTCATTTCCCCGTTCCGATAAGGTAAATTGCGACTTTGAGGTCCGTGACTAGCTTTGCATATTTATAAATGTCAATGCAATTGTAACACATTTATTGTGGAATTTGTGTGAGAAAAAGTTTATCAAAAGATATGAGCGCTATGCATGTTTTTCCTGCATTCAAACCTATATGGACCCATTGACCTACAATTATGAAATTAAGTACGAAATGAGAATTCTAAACATGGAGATTCATATTTTGTATACAAACTATTACAAGCTCATCTATAACTAATTTATTTCCCTATATGTATGTTTTTAAAAGCTTTGCTAATAAGCCTTCCAATGATTTTCTTTAATTTTTTAAACTCTTGGTATCGATAATTAATAAAATCTACATCACTATACCAGAAAACCATAACAAGTTCATTTTTGATGGATAATGTAACGACGCTGTGATTAAGGACATTAATAATAACGCCTACACTCCATATTGTACTTTGGGAAGTAGAAGATTAGGTCATACCCGAAAATAGATTTAACTGCTTTCTTTCATAGTTTAATGTATCTTTTGATCTTGTTGAAATTTTTGCTTGGAGGCTAAAAGATTTACATATTGCATACATAGAATATATATATTTTAAAAGCCATATCTTCCCACGCTATATCCCATACAAGGCAGGGTAGGCAGAGGGAACCTAGGAACCTAGTGTTAAGACATTCCGTTCCACTTCCGTTCCTCACTCTCCGCCGAATTTGAGGCATTGCGTGTTGAGTGGTAGAATTCAACGCGCGCGCTTTGCCTTATTACCAGAGCGAAGAAATTAAACATTAAATAGTTAAATTGTAAATATTAAAAATGTCATTTCCTCGAGTGGGGATCGAATCCAGAACCTATCGGTTACAGTCACACGCTTGTGCCGCTACGCCACGACAGGCCTCTTCCCATATCACGTGCGAGGGACAGCGTAAAGTTAATCATATATTTTAATATATGTTTTTCTAGGTTTACGCTGTTTCACGCTTATTATCAAGGTTTACGAGACATTAAGCAGTGGTTAACAGAGATCTTATCGATAATGGCTCTATAAAAATTTTAAATATTTAATCGTTTTGTCAGCTCTAAGCAGAGACTAGTGTTGAGACCGAAAGGTCCTTGGAAATTTGCCAAAAAGGGGAGTGCATTTCTGCACTCCCCTTTTTGGCAAATTTCCAAGGTATTGCTAGTTGAGTAGGGGAATCTCGCCGTTTGCCTTGCTACCAAAGCGGGTAACTAAAAATATTGAGTATTCATGTCCTCAAGTCACATGGTCACACTGTCATGACATCGAACCTCGATAGGCCTATAGGCCTATATATATATATATATATATATATATATATATATATATATATATATATATATATATATATATATATATATATATATATATATATATATATATATATATATATATATATATATATATATATA
>DWMZ01005810.1:0-10715 GCA_018249855.1 Eueides tales michaeli | reverse complement strand
CTCGTTTGTACTTAGTTCAGCCGGTCTATTCAAGACCGGTTTCCCTTTTAGGAACAAAGCCAGCTGCGTGTGGAGATAATACAACTTAGTTAGGGCAATATTAATGACCTTCAATTGTATGTAAAGTACATGGAATTAGTGAATTATGGATGTATTTATACGTTATTTTTTTTATTCATTTGACATGTCTAGTATAAAAAGATTTTCGCATCTTTAATTATTTAGTTATTTTGAATTTTCTCTATTTTTCACTCTCCATTCTGTTCCTCGACAATCCGTTCCCTTCCACGCTTCACGCCGAATTGGACGCATTGCGTGTTTAGTGGCGGTACAACACTGTGTCGCGGTTATTAACGCTCACTCCATGCTATTTTAATACCAAAAAAAAAATATTGCAAATATATTTATAAAACAAGTTTTATTATAATTTTTTTTAGCTTCACGCTGTATCCCGCACATGGCAGGGTAGGCAGGGGGAACCCGGAAACCTAGTGTTAAGACACTCCGTTCCACTCGTGTTCCCCACTTTCCGCCGAATTTGAGGCATTGCGTGTTGAGTGGCTCAACGCCGCGCTTTGCCTTATTACCAGAGCGAAGAAATTAAACATAACACACATATAATACATAACACAAAATATTTAAATTGAAAATATTAAATTTCATTTCCTCGAGTGGGAATCGAACCCAGAACCTGTTCGTTACAGCCACACGCTTGTGCCGCTGCGCCACGGCAGGATAAATTAAATTAAATTAAATTAGTTTATATTTTCTGTATTATAAAATACAAAAAATATAAACTAATAAACATATGAACACTTAGGCTTTAACGAATATCACCTTCGCCACAATAACTTTGTAGAACTGTGTCATTGGAATAATATGTGTCACTTAATATTTTACAGCAAAATAAAAAAGAATATTAAAAAAATGCCTTTTAGCCAACAAACAAACTGATTGAAACTCCTATCGAATTTGAGGCATTGCGGGCTTAGCGGTGGAACTAAACGCCGCGCTTTGCCATGTTATTAGAGCGAAGAAATTATTAAACATTTAATTTCATCGAGTGAGCATAGAACTCACATCCTGTAGCGTTTACAGTCTTACACTTATGCCTCTGCGCCACTACAGGCCAAATTTTAATATTCACTTTTTATGTATGAAATTTAAAAATAATAGTTTGAACACTTAGGCTTTTACGAATATCACTTTTGCCACAATTACTTTGTAACACTGTGACATTGGAATAATATGTGTCACATAATACTTTACAGTAAAATAAAAAAAAAACCCAATATTAAGAAAATGCCCCTCAACCTACAAACAAGCTGATTGAAATTCCTAAAATTTTATCACCGTTCGAATTAGACCCGCTCTCTGAATCATCGCTTAGAAGCGATTTATTTACTTAGTTCCAAATGCTCTTTCATTTTATATTCAGTTCAGGTTTCTTTTAATACTCGGGTTATTCAATTTATGTTTTCTTAATCGGGGAAGGGTATTTTTTTTTTTTGTAATTTTCTGAGATTCATTTTTGATATATAGAATAATATTTTGATGGTTTCTGTCGTCATTGAATGTTGTTTGTCTACTTTTTTGGTGAATCTTGTGTTTTATTCGTTTTATTTAATAAATCATAGGTACATCTCCGTTTTAGGGCTTAAGTACGGCCTATTCAGAAATAAATCCGATTGAGAGCGAATCGGTTTCGGCCTCCTCGGGTTCCATACAAATTTCAGGATAATATGTCATCGCGATGTAAACTTAAATTTATAGGCACATGCATCGATTTTGTATGAAATTAATTACTATTGAAAGCTTATAAGCGTTATATTTTTATTTGTAAGCTTTCCATTTTAGCCAATTTTCATAATTGGAGATTTATAATTATGAAATTAATAATCTATAAATTTTGATTATGCGCCGAATAAATTAGACAAATTTAAGTTACATTTAAGTTTCATTTATATTTCATTTAAGTTTCATGTAAGTTTCCGATTAATTTGATACAAAATAAGCCACAACTATAAATTTTCAAAATTTTTTTTTGAAATACATATAAATATAAACTTTTCGGTTTTTTTTCGTACTTCGTATCCACAAAATATAGTATACGTTTTGATTACGCAGCGATTTTAATATAAAATGCTACAAAAAAGATGCATAAATCGCTCGTATCTTTTGATTTTGTTGAATTAGAAGTTTCATTATTTCTGTCTGTCTCCAAGGGACTTTAGATTTAGATATTCAAATGTGAAATGTCATTATGATGCGTACACATAGATAATAAAATTTTGTCGTAGCGACATTATTTTTAAGATTAATTTTAGGTCAAATTTCGAGGCGACGTGGCGCAGGGCTTGTGCCCCTGCTTATAAACATAACGGATGCTTTCCTTGTTCTGGTAACGAGGCAAAGCGCGTTCTCGTTAGATCGGCGAAAAGAGGGGAACAGAACTGAACTGCCTTAACACTAGGTTCCACCTGTACCCTCTGCATAACCTGCTATTTACCTGATATAATGTGAAGCCAAAAAAAAATATTTTTTTGTAATAAATTAGTTGCCATATAAAAACATTTAATCATTTCGCATGTATGTTTTGTAGGGAGAGACATTTTATACATTATGATCACTGTAATTTGAAATATATTTATTGAACACTGCGCTTACGCCACCGCGGATTCGCCGGCTTATATTACACCATTTTATTTGCAAAATTTTAAAAATCACTATTTTGGACCCACTTTATTTTTTTATTTTTTTTTATGGAAAAGACACGGCAAACGAGCGTGCGGGTCACCTGGTGGTAAGTGATCACCGCCGCCCACGGCCCCGTGGAGCTTCAGGAGGGTTGCTGGTCTGTAAGGTGAATGGGCACCGGGGCCTGGCATTACCCAATGCGAAACGCAGTGGCCAAAGCCACTACTTAACGCCGGTTTTAAATGCCGGGGGTGGTAACAATCCGGTCGAGTCTGCCCATGCGTGTTGCCATTGCTGACAACGTGACTCTCCCACTCGTACTTCAGTCCCTATTACTATAATATGTACAGACAGCGATCAATTACGGGTAAATGAAAATAATTTATAATATAAACATTAAACCGTATATACATGTATGAACAGACCGAAAATATAAAAAAAATACGCTAAAAGAAATATAAATCCATGCATTTACAATCACTTAACTAATTTGCTTCTTATAACTTTATTTAGCCTTAAATAAATCTCATTACAAATTGTAATTGACATTTTAATTTATAAGGACGTAGCTCTTAGGTACCACGGGCGGGCATGGTTCATTTAAATACTGAACGCCTGCCAAATAACAGAGAGCAATAAAAAACTTTGGACACGAGATAAAGCTGCCATTAGAGGACGATTTTTGAAAGCTCAGCTCGGCTTCTACTATCGTAAAAAAAAACCACTTTAAGTAAACTAAGAATATTTCGATATAAAAAAGGATTATTTTCTAAATAGAAATTTCTGTGTCCGTTCGTTTAGTAAGAAATCAGATTGAGGAGTTTCTTTCAGAATTTTCTTTTTTATTTATAAGTTGAGTGAATTTATAGAAAGCTTGTCGTGGTTTTTAATGCTAAATATGAATAGGGCTTCTGTCAGTTTACGTTGACATTTCTATGAATAAGATCTATGAATAAAATTACTACACATTTTGAATAAATAAATTAAACTGGATAAATCGCGTATATTGAAAATTGTACATTTTTAAGTGTTTGATTTTTTTTTAATTTTTCAAATAAAAAAAAAATACAAAATCATGTACAGATAACTAAAGTCGTAATATCCAACAAGTAAAAAACTGACACAACTCACACAAAACATAGCTAAAGGCGGAAAGAGTGATATTCCCTATAATAACATTAGGGGGTATTTTAACATTTAAAATAAAATGGGGGGGTAGTAAGCTGTACAATATAAAAAAATGGCTTTATCGGACACAAAATATGCAAACGATACATAAGAAAAAAAATATCAGCAACGTATCACCGTCTGTAGGTCATACGACAACTGTTATTTAGGAAGATTCGTAATTTCTATAAGATATGATCCCCATAAGGTCAAAGAGAAATTAGTCCGTAGGTTTGCCGCCCATAATCCTGACCACTGACCTGGATTTAATGGATTATACGATATTATCGTATAATTAGAAAATCATAATAGATAAAATTACCAATAATTTTCTAGATATTTCTTTGATCGTTGCTTATTTATCTTATTACACACTGTATGTTTGAAATATATTATTTCCAAAACTATATTTTTTCCTTATCATAAAAAATAATAATATTTTTATTAAAGCCAAAACTTACACATAAACCTGCCTTTTCTCACGTTCGCTATAACAAACCGTAAATCCAGTGGAATATTAATAACTCATTTGTGCTTTCGGATCCAATATAAGTAGGCATTTAAATAAATTTCATCATGAGCGAAATACACTTGCGTCCGATTACAATATTTATGAGACTCCCACCCCGGTTCGTGACTGAAATTTCACCCTTTCTTCCAAACGGCACTTCCCAATTACTTTGGATGTGTGAAGATATTGTAAAAATGTGGTGTGCTCTAAGTAAAGTTTATATAATTATTCAAATTTAATTTATCGTTATTTTATTTTTTTGAACGCTAAATAATATTCCATTTTTTTATTTATATAAAACGCGGCGTTGAGTTTCGTCCATCGAAACAAAGACAACAAAGCAGAAATTGTTAATATTTTGTCACATATGTTTCTTATTTAAAAAAGAAGCTGAGCCGGTATAAATGCTTTAAATATAGATAAATCTTAAATTTAAAATCTTATAATCGATAATACAAGTTTTAAATGTTTTGACTTTTGTATTATTTTATTATATTAGGTTTCAATTACTAATGTTACATTTAATAATGTTTTACCATTCTTATATAACTTTAATTTAAAAGAAAAATTAATTTCATCGCTGTTTTCTAAAAAAAAATGTCATTATTGTAAGTATCTATGTAAAGTCATATATTTAAAAAGTATATAAAAAAAACTATGTACATGATAAAATCGATAATACAATAAATGTTCTCTCTTTTCTACATTATTATTTCGTAGATATTATAAATTCATATCAACATAAAAATGGCACATCCATTCTTCTCACATCACACACCTGGAGGTATTTTTGCATAGAATATTTTTCAGTTCAATCCTACTAGATATAGCCGAACATTCGATAACCGACAGCCTCATAGGGTTGGAGGCGCTATATTTTATTTATACGAGCAACAGCTACGGCCGTGTCTAAGGTTATATTGAGATCAAATTCTAAACTAGTCGTGTACTTGGGATACTTGGTATACATTTGTTTCATGTTTTATACATATTTTTGTATCCCGCACATAGCAGAGGGAACTTGGGAACCTAGTTAAGACATTCCGTTCCCATTGAAACACTTCCTTTCCCCTCTTTTCGCTTAAAGTGGAGTGGCAGACAACGTCACTCTTTGCCTCGTTACCAGAGCGCGGCAATGTACGTTTAATAGTAATTAAATATTTTATTTCCTCTTTTTTATTTATTAACTTATTTCAATAAAACGAACAATAAAAATTGAGAGAAACTTGCCAAGATATAATAGTGAAAACTGCATTTAAATCTGGTTCGCTGTTTCTGAGATTAACGCCTATAATTGTAGTGACAAACAGATAAACAGACAAACAAATATTATGAAAAATAAATATCACTTATTTTGGCTTTATTACTTTAATGAACATTTCCTATAAGATGTTTGTTTAATATATGTTCCATGTACAGACAGTTACAACTTTATTATATGTATAGAAGAGACTTGTAGGTATATAAAAATATCATATACATATTTTTTCAGTTTCACGGTGTATCCCGCACATGGCAGGGTAGACAAAGGGAACTTGGGAACCCAGTGTTAAGACTCTCCGTTCTACATTCGCTCCTCACTTTCCGCCGTATTTGAGGCATTAAGTCTTAAGTGAAATATCCACGTATTTCTAAAAAAGAAATGTGATATAAACACTATTTGGGTTAAAAATATATTTCTCTAAAATCTAAAGAGCGTTAATCCATAAAATATCTACATTCTTAGTTCATAATAACACTAATTAGACAAACTCCAAAGTAAAAGCTAATTGGCCATAACATCGTGTATTAGTTACTCCTAAAACAATATTCAATAAGTTCCAAGTAAATATACTTCCATTCCATAGACACGACAGCAAACGTGCTTAATTAATGATCTTTAAGATTTGCCTCTACAAATATAATTATTTACCACCGTTCGCGTCGTCGCGTGTTAGATCGTACCGCAATCATTTACAATTATAAAATTAGCCTGCCTGTTCGATTTGGCAGAAACTGGGGGACGAAACGGAGTGTCTTAACACTAAGTAATAATCTTAAATTGGAAATTCATAATTCGGCGAAACTTAACACAGCACTCTGCCTCGTTAGTAGAATGTGGAAAACAAAATATTAAATATTTTTGTTCCTGGAGTAAGAATCAAACCTCTAAGCTATCACGTGTACAGTCGCACGTATCTGCCTCTACTCTACAATTGCTGTCTTAAAATAAGTGGGGAACGGAACAGAGTGGCAAGATAGATAGAGGAAACTTGGGAACCTAATTATTAGATACTCCGTTCTATACCCTACTTGCCGCTGAGTTTGAGGTATTGCGTGTTGAGTAGCGAAACTCAACGCCGCGCTTTTGCCTTGTCACCAGAGTGAAGTAACATGAAAACAATAAATATTTACTTGAAAATTTTTCATTTCCTCGAGTAGGGATTGAATCCACAACCTGTCGCGTTTACAGTCGCACGCTAAGTAATAATATTATATAGATATATTCAATATAAATACAAAATATAAAAGTATTTATATTACTTTAGTTACATAGACTTTAAAGAAGTTTAAAGCTATAAGGATAATGTGAGCTAACATTTGGGATGTATCCAACTATTAAATTGTCTTGATAGTTCAGTGGTTTATTGTAACTGCTTAGTCAAAGATTCAATTATGATGTTGAAATAATTAGCGATTTTTATATGTGATCATTACTTTTTAAATATGTTAAAGTTTGTTATTATCGGTATTGATTATTTTAGTTAAAGAAATAAGAGTGGGGATCGAAACTAAGTGTCCTAACACTTGGCTCTCAAATTCCCTCTGCCTATCTTGCCATGTGCGGGATAAAGTGTGAAACTGATAAAAATGATTTAATATTTCATTTTCCTTGAAGGAAACAACTAAGCTAATCAAACAATACGAACATGTGGCTTAGTTAATCAAAGCGCTAGGACGTTTCCGATCCTGCTACGTTGAAATATTTATATATATTTTTCTTATTTTTCTTTCCAAAGTGTTAAGTATATATAAAATATGTTAAACATATTTAATTAACAGCATTCTCTCTTGTCAAACGATAATTCTAAGCAATTATATTTTCATAGCGGAAATCATTAATAATCTCCCAGATATACTAACCCATAAATAAGTTGTAACAGGCGTATACGAATTCCAACGCTAGATGAGAATGTGTGGTTTACTTGGTGAGATCCATTGGGCGGTTTCCAAGAGGCTCCGGTTCAAACCTAGCTACGTTCAAATTTTTACACATTTTCTAAGTAACGAACGTAAAATAAAATATATTAATGAATAATTTTTCTTTCTTCTTAAATATAAATACTATTTCAATATTTGTTTTTAATTTTATATAGAAAGAAGCAATAGTTTTCAATTTGAAATTGAATTTCAAAGCGTATGCGTGAATATATTTCAACATGCATATAAAATTATGTAAATAGAGTTTATTTACTAATCGAATTGTATCCAGATATCATTAGTCCTTGCAATCGGACAAAGCTTTTCTGTATTAATATTTAAATGTTAATTTAAATCAAATAAATTTATTTTCACTGATATATATATATATATATATATATATATATATATATATTATATATATATATATATATATATATATATATATATATATATATATATATATATATATATATATATATTATATATATATATATATATATATATATATATATGTATATATATATATATATATATATATACATATATACATACTGCTAATTGGAATTGAAAGCAATTTTGGGTTGCTTATTCTATTTATAGAGGTAGGCTATATAAAATATAGTCACGCTAATGATCTCCATGCCTACTGTACCTGCGATCATAACCTACGGGTAGAACGTGTCACGTCACGTGAAATGTTTAATTGTCATGTCATATACAGTTCACTACAGTATTATATAATAGTCGTAGCAAAGAGACAGTGTTCAATTTCTACGGGGAGATGCTCACTTCGGTAGCAAGGCAAAGCGCGGCGTTGTGCCCCATCACCCATGCGTAACGATTTCAAAATTGGGCGTAAAGTGGAAAACGGAGTGTCGCAACACTAGGTTACATCTATTCGACAATGTACGGGCTAGAGCGTGAAAATCAAGAAAATAAATACAAATTAAATTGTGTAAAAGCAAGTGTACTCTACATTTGAAAATAGAACTGTATCCAGTCTGTACTGTAAAAGTACATATAATGGGGTCGAGCTTTTCTATACGAGTACCTGCAGCATGTGATATTTTTATTATAAGTTTCCAAGGAAAATCAAACGTTTATGGCTTTCAAAGATGCTTGTATAGCAGAGTAAGTAAATACAGAAATTGTTAATATATATTTTTTGTATGTATTTGTAAATATAATTCATAGTTTTTATGAACATGATTATTTTTTAAATAAATATTTACAAACATATTATTAAAATATATATTTCTATATATATTATTATTTAATACAGTATATTTATTATTAATAGATAATTTAATTGTCTTGTGTCTCTTCATAGTTGAACCGGTGAAAATCCTATAACTTTTCCATTTCCCACTTTTCACTGAATTTAAAGCATTGTGTGTAGAGTAGCGGAATTCGACGCCGCGCTTTGCTTTCTTTCCATAGCGTATACATAAAAATATTAAATATTTAATTTCTTTTTAAGTCTATTTTGATTTTTACTATATATAAAGAGTTGATTCACATTTAGATAAATTCAAAGTATGTATGTATGTATTCTATTTTCATTTACTCTGTATCGATGCAGGTGCATATTGCACGCGTGACCCGTTTCCGCGCGGGAATTACACATTACGAGCATCCACACTCAATTGTTTATCGGAAAACCAATACAAATAAGAACGTTGTTAAATGGTGGGTATGTAAATTTATATGTTTTACTTTCGTGGTCAAATGGAAATATTATATATAAGTATATATTAGCCTCACGCTGTATACTGTACATGGGAAGGACCTGGTAGTACTTCCCGTAAAGATACTCCTGTTTCCCTCTTTAAACTGAGTTGAGTGTAAGCTGAGGAGCCTAATTATATGTATGTATGTATGTATATATATATATATATATATATATATATATATATATATATATATATATATATATATATATATATATATATATATATATATATATATATAAATGCAATGTTTCGTAAATTGGCCTAAGAGTGGTAGTAGGACTTAATCTGCCTGCGTTGTTATTGTAGAGTTCTTAGTATTTATATTTTAATATAAAGAAAACTTAAGTAAAGTACAAGAAAAACATGAACTAATTATTTCCTATCCACCATATTTATCTTTCGGAACATCGAATTCTCCCATTATCTAGACGCAACGCCGCGTAAATAGTGGTTTTATTGCATAAAACAATATTATGACCGGGAAATACGGACGAATCAATAACAAGCCAAGTTACAAGAATTATAGTTTCTTTGTACTTTAGACTTTAAAGAGATTGTTTCTTGTTTATTTTGTTTTGTTTGAATAAGATATATTAGATTTGTCAAGGAGATCTAATGAAATAAAATTTTTGTTTGTTTTTTCTTTCTTCATTTTTATGTTAGAGAAATCAAGTAAGAAATAGTGCCAACACATTGCTTTTGTGTAGCTTTGGTCATTAATAATACATAATTATAAGTATATGGTAGAAGGTTTTTGGTATAATACATTTTTAAAAAATGTTGCAAGCCGAAAAAGAAAGGAACGGAGTGTCTTACCACTGGATTTCATTAGCTTACGGTTAAAAATGTGTGGTAACGCTTAATGGTGTATGTTCTCTATACACGCACATGGCAGGGTAGGCAGAAGGAATTTGACACATTACCGTTTACCAGTTTTCGCTGAATTTCAGGCATTGTGTGATGTGCCGCTAAACTAAACGCGGCTGTGCAGTATAACAATATATATATATATATATATATATATATATATATATATATATATATATATATATATATATATATATATATATATTTAGCTTAACGCTATATCCCGCACATGGCAGGGTAGGTATAGAGAACTTGGGAACCTAAAATACACTCCCTCTCATTAAGTCACTTCCAGTCCCCATTTATGCTATAATTCTTTATAAAGTTATACAAATTATGTATAAACATACTCAGTTACACTTGTAAATTACAAAAGGAAAAAGAAAGAATCCATGCCCTAAATATACTACAAGAAACTATAGCAATATTAAAAAAAAAAACATAGTTCTTACAGATTAGTATATTTTAATACAGGGTCACGCTCATTATGCCCGTTGCGTTTCCTTTGTGCGGCGTTCATTAACAACACTACTTGGCAATGGGAAAGACTTCTATTC
>DWMZ01005809.1:0-10715 GCA_018249855.1 Eueides tales michaeli | reverse complement strand
TCAGCGTAGACTGACGACTGAGAATATTGTTTAAAATTATTTTTTTGTAAACGTATTCTTTTGGTTAATAATATTGATTTTTGGCTAATATTGTTCAAATAAGTCAGTTAGTAACAAATTGTACTTAATTTCACGCTGTATACCGCACATGGCAATGAAGACACAGGGAACTTGGAAACCTAGTGTTAAGACACTCCTTTCCGTTTCCCACTTTTCGTCGAATGTGAGGCATTGCGTGTTGAGTGGCGGAGCTTAACGCCGCGCTTTTCCTTTTAAGAAGGAATAAGAGTCATAAAAGAAAAAAAAATTAAGGTAATGTAGCAAAGTGGCACAGCGTCATCGTTGACTTAATTAGTACTGGAAGGCATGAAATATTTTAGTTTCCACTTTTAAAGTAACAAGACAAAGCATAACGTTCAATTCTTGCCAATTGAGCGAAAAGTGAGAAAGTGTCTTAACACTATATTCCCAATGCCAACTCTGATATGCAAGATACATGAACTTAAAAAAAACTTTTTGTTGGTATATACTGATACTAATACAAAATTAATCGATTAACAAAAATCGAAAGCTGATTAAGACTAACTTGCTTAAAAGGTTGGCTCTTGGTTCTTGATTTTTAACAAGACAAAGCGCGGCGTTGAATTTCGCCACTGAACACACAATGCAACAAATTTAGCCGAAAGTGGAAAATGGAAGGGATTTTCTTAATACTTAGGAACGTGAAGCTGAGAAAAAAATATATTTTAGTTAATTTTGTCGCTCGTCTCCTGTAATCCTTAACCAAGCTGTTGTTATATTATGAGAACGTGACAGTTAATGAGGCGTCTAGTTTTTATGAAAGTCAGAATAAGCTGCGAATAAGCCTTAACATTATTTATTGACTGCCGGTACAATAAGATTTCTAATGTAAGTGTAAAATTATGATCACATAAAAAACTATGTTTTTTTTTGCTAATCGCATATAATGTAAAATTAAATCATAGTTTATTTAAATATATTAAGATATATTTAATAAGTATTATTATCTCCTATTTACAATTGACTTTCTTAGCTTAATATATTTTTATTTCTTCCACATATTAGGTGGTGCAAGAGGGAAAATACGAGCATTTTTTTATTTTTTACATTGTTTTATTTTAAAGTAAGTAGCCAGAATATTTCAAGTTGAAAGAACGTAACTTTAAAAGTATTTCTATTTGAAATATCAGATCAGATTTTAGAGAAAAGATTCAGCAGAGGACATAAGATCAACAAGAAAGGCAGAAGATGTGAGAAAAAAGAGAAACAGTCAAAATTTTGACCGTTTCACTTTCTTTCAGCTAACTGACGCTGACAAAGCACAGACCATAAAGTGGCCAAAGATAATCATAGAATGACAACTACTTGATGGTAAAAGAAGAAGAGTAAGCGCGACATGTTGTGAGTTCGATCCCGAACGAAATAAAATATTTCATATCTACAATTTAAATATTTAATGGTAACAAGGTAAAGCACGGCGTTGAATTCCGCCGCTCCACATGCCAATGCCTCATATATAATGGATCAGAGTGTCTAAAGATTAGGTTCCCATGTTCCCTCTATCTAACCTTTCGTGTGCCGGATACGTGTGAAGGTGAAAAAGTATATAAATAAAACTTAAAAGCAACAATAAAGGCTAAAAAACACTGCAAGTCGATTCACGGAACTTAACACCACACTTAGCCTTATAACAGAGCGGGTAAACGTTAAATAAACAAATCCGCCAAAAAAGTATTGAACCCAAAACAATCCTGTAACACATTATCCCATGCCACAATGGTCTCATAAAAATAAGGTTTTCTGATATACGCATGGAATTTCCAATGAAATTGAAATCTACACTTAACGCAAAAATGCGTGATAAGTGAAATACTGTAAGAAACTCGATTATGTAGCCCTCAGTTGTACGGATTCACGATTATCCGGATTAACAACTAGGATCAATTAATTGTATTAAAAATCTACATAAATACGTTACCCCAACATTGTGTGTTGGAAAATTTATCTCATAATAATTTCTTAGTAAACATTGAATTTCCTGAATGTGTATTCGTTATACATTCGTTGATAAGTTTCACGCAGCTTCACGCTGTATCCCGCGTATGGCATGGTACGCAGTGGGAACTTAGTGTTAAGACACTCGGTTCCCTTCCTCACTCCCGAATCGTTAATAACGATTTTCGATTATCCGAATGTCTAACGACAAACATTAGTACGGTTAATCGAATTCCTTTTGCATATCACTCGTCTATACCAATAAAATTTAATCAAAAAAAATATCTATGAAGTCAATAAAAACGGAATTTTAATAGAATACTTTTACGACATTATGACGATTACCAAAAATTGTTGGCCTATTAGCCGCCAATGATAAAAAAAGGTCTGTTAAAAGGTATTCGATTATAACTTGAGTAATTTACTTTCATTGTTACAGTAAGTGGTCGGAGTGAGCTAATAAAACGCTAATGGTTCTTTCTATACTCGATACTATAGTATATATCGGGTGGGGACAATAGAATCCAGTTTTTTTTATTATTTTCAAGATTATTAGTTTTTATGACTTTTGTATAAGAACATCGATTTGTTTGAGGCTTGGACAGGGGCATACGTGACAGGTTGTGGGTTTGATTCCAAGGAAAAAAAAAATTATATTTTCATTACCTTGATCTGGTAATGTGGCAGAAGCGCTACATTGAGTTATACCTGCTAACATTTTTTTTTATTTTGAGCTTCACGCGGTTCTGTATGTTACATATATATAGCAAGGTAGACAGTCTAAACCTATGAACCTAGTGAAGAAACACTCCATTGCTATTAAGACACTTCCCGTTCTCCACATTCCATCTAATTCGTTTGGAATATGGAGAAGAGTGTGTGCGTAATTTAACACATTTTGTGTTAAGTGGCGGAACTAAACTCCACTACTGTTAAAATTATATTTTCCGCTACACAAAAACTAATTCAATTTGAAACCAAAATAGAAACAACATTTGGCCAAAAAATCTCTGGAAATCAGAACGACAATGATTTAATAAACACCTCAATTAAGTCAAAGCAAAAAGTATGCAGATTTTTCGGTATAAAATTATGCCGCAAAATTTTCAATTTCAAATTGAAATGGGACGTCACAACGCCATGTGCGTAAAACAATTATTCATTCACAAGCCTAAAAAGCTGGATGAAAAAAAAATTATCCGACCACTCCAAATAGCCACGATTCATAATTGATGACTTGCATTCTATATTATTGAGGCTGTTGTAACTCAATTGGTCTATCAACGTGGTTAAATGAAAGTATTATTTAAGTCAGTCAGCCGTAGTGTTATTTAAGTCAGAAATAGTAGTTAGTCACTATTCTCTCAGTTTTAGACCATAAGCTGGACAGTAGTGTTGCCTTTTGAGCAAGGATAAATTTTGCATTAGGTAATATCTTCTAAAGTAAAACAATATAATGTATTTTCATACCAAGTGGCAAAATTTTCTAACCCCACAGTACGTCATAAACTGAAATACTATTCTTATCATCTGGAGGTGTGGCACTTAACTAGTGTGCGGGTTCGTAGGAATTTTCTTCCATGCCTCACCTATCTACGTACCTGCGTCAGTATTGTTAGGTCGATATGACATGGGTACCTTCAAAAAGCGCACCTTAAAGGGGCCGTAAGCAGCGGTGATCACTCACCACCAGGTGACCTGTACACTCATTTGATTTGTCTTTTCCATAAAAAAAATACAAAAAACTGGAATTTTCTGTTCCAATTGAGGACTTTTGGAAGAGTTTAATGTTAAGATCGTTCACTGTCCTATTTCTGCCACAAATTTCAATGTTATGTATTGAGTGAGTGATTGAGCTTAACGCCGTAATCAACTTTGCCCTACGAGCTGGTTAATATAAATGATTTCCCGATGTTAGAATTGAACTAACAACCTTTGCTATTTTTGTCATACTGTCCAACTCCGCGTCAATGCCTTTTAAATAAGAAACTCTAAAATATAAAAAAAAAACTTGTGTTTTAAGATAAATTAACTTCTTCAAGGGATGTTCAATAAAGTGACAATAATAATAATTGACTGAGAAATTTGTTTCATGCAAATTACTTGATTTCATTAGCATAGTACCGATTTGAGGTGCCAGACATAGCTTATTTGAGTGAGCGATATTTATATATTTTTAATAAAACTTTTACAAATATGTTTCTTTTACAAATATGAGTACAAATTTATCGGTTTCGTCGATAAAAGCGATAGCGATTATTTTTAAAATAATATTATAATTTAATATTAATTATTAAAATAATTTGATACTAAGGAACTGTAGACAAAAACACAGCCGAAACTAAGCGAGGTACAACGCTGAAATTTGTCAAATTATTTTTTAATAATGGACACTGAAAGAGGATTTCTCAAAATTTTTCTTTGACCAAGTTTTTCTTTCGAGGATTTCTCAAAATTTTTCCTTCGTCCAAAAACGTAAAAATGTCCACCACGTAAACAAAATTGCAATCATATAAAAACAGTTGTGGGATTTAAAATCTTAAGAATCATATCAGAGATATGTAAAGATACTTTTAAACTTTAAACGACACTCAACTACTACTGGAAGTTTAACTCATTAGTTAAACTAACTAACGATAAGACACGGTGTTACCGGTAAATCTTCTTAATGTTTCCCCCGGTAGCTTTGGGAATGACCGTTAAGTAGCGCTTGATCAGGTACCATATTAAATCGTATCGATTTCGGACAATGGTAAATTTGTTCAAGGAAAAACATTATGATTACAGGCAAAATTCTACATACATTTCTTGGACTTTTCTGGTCTTCGCAAGTATATCATGAAAATTGTCCAGGCCCAGTACAAAATATATGTGAACATTTGCTAGGTAAAGTTGTTATTCTTTCATTGTAATTATATTAAAACGTACGTAAAGAATATTTTTATCCGGTGCTTCCTGAGATTAACGGGTTCCACCAAGTAAACTCTTAACCGTCGTTGTCTAATTATAAATGTAATTTTATTTATTCACATTTCGTGACATATATCCATAATCACAAATATCAACTATACTACGACGATATCTATTTTCAGTAATCACACAAGTAAAAAAAAGAAAAATAAAAGGAAAGTTACATTTCAGCATAATTTTGCCGATTGGTGACCCAACGTTGAGTAGCCTATATAAAACAACCAAAACAAATTATAATTTGCGTATGTATGTTTCCCCTAGCCCGGAAAGAAATTGATGTCGTCGGGGACTATGGAAACAAAGTTTTTCCTCATCATACCGAATATTTACTTTGTATTCTGTTACACTGATATGCTTAAATAAACAATGCTTGTATATATTGATGTAATAATCAGAATCTTGGATACGGCTCCTATTATTTCATAAAATTTTGTGCTTCACAAAGTTATAGAAGCCCCGGTGGTATACTAGGCGGCTTCAGACCCTGGTTCACTTCCAATCTCTTTTTTTCTTTCTTTTTCCTTTTTTAAATAATTAATTTTATATTGAAAAATAAATTTTAAAAAACATGATTTACTGATTTACAAAAGAAACACCACTTATTCCTTATTAGAAACCTTTAGTAATGGTCAATGCACTTCTCATTTATACTTACATCTGGGTTGGTAAGCCCCAGATCATACTTTTAGCTGCGCACCCAAATGCAATGGACCCAGCATCTACACGCTCAATTCATAGAATATCAAGTAGTTCCTTCTCTTACTGATAGTGTAAAGTAGATAAAATGCACAAAATGAGCCGTATCAATTTTTTTTATAATTCGTAAGCTGGAAATATAATAAAATATATAGTTAATACTAATGAACTTACTTATATAGCACCTAAAAATTTTATAAATAAAAATGAATCTCAGTCACGAGTATCTTAAAATAATATTTATATTTATAAGACTGTATGTACGGTGTAACAAAATTCTTCCATTTTCCTCAACAAATAAACAGTTCGATGAAAATTCCTACTTTTGTCTTAAGATCTGACCGAGACAGCATTTATAGAAATGATTGAATGGCTTCAGATGACCATAGATATACATAATAAAGATGTTTTCTAAATGTAATATTTATATTACAAATTAATATATTTAGATAAGGGGCCATCGAGTCACAGGTGCAGCACAAGCATTCGATTGTAGACGCGATCGTTGTTGGTTCGATTCCCACTTGAGGAATAAAATATTTTCGTTTCATGTTTAGTCGCTCGCGATCGTTTTAGTGTGAAACAAACAACAACGAGTTCCGCCTCTCATAACGCCTCTCATTCGGCGGAAGTAAGAAATGAGTGTCTTAGCACTAATCTCCCAGGTTTCCTTTACTAAAAGTTTTATAAAAAGGAGAAATCTTGGTCTCCACCCACAAGGACAAAAAACGTCTTAGAGTTTGAGAAGCACTCAACCTTCTAGCAACATGTTAGAAAAAGAGAATAAACAATGTCACTTGGCATTAAATTTTCCTTATCATTTCGAATATATTAAGTGAATGATGTCCGAATAAAAAGAGAAATGCGAAAAAAGAAATAAAAAAAAACAAAAACGCGAAAAAACCTATAGCAGATCTGTTTAAAGATCTGTTAAATTTTAATATTTAGATTGCTGTTCGTTCCTATTTTGCAGGTTTCAGGTTTCAAAATTGTATAAAATAACGAATAACAATATTTTTATGGGAATATTTTATCATATTGTAACATTTTCAACCAGAAACGATTCCTTCGGTACATATAATTTATTTTATATATATAGAGGTAGCTGTAATAACAAAATGTTTTTCAGCTTCACGCTGTATAGCGCTCATGGCAGGGTAGGCAGAGAAAGCTTGAGGATCTAATGTCAAGACACTCCATTCGTTCCATATTTCGAACCAAAATTTAGGCATTGCGTGTTATGTGCCAGAAACGAAGAAAATTATAAATATTTTATTATCTTGTGTAAAGATCGAACCCACACCCTGTCGGGCTTACAATCACACCCCAGCCTCTGCACCATGACAAGCAAATAGTCAAATATTAATAAAATTAATATCTTTAACAATTTCTTTCATATTTTTAACTTTGAGACCAGTCGTGGCGTGGCGGCATAAGCGTATGACTGTAACCGATAGGTTGTGGGTTCAATCCCCACTTAAGGAAATGAAATATTTAAAATTTTCTATTTAAATATTTAATGTTACATTTCTTCGCTCTAGTAACAAAGCAAAAACGCGGCGTTGAGTTCCGCCACTCAACCCGCAATGCCTTAAATTCGGCGGAAAGTGGGGAACGGAAGTGGAACGAAGTGTTTAACACGGGTGTGTGCGGGATTCAGCGTAAAGCTGAGTAATTTTTAACTTTATCCATGAAATCTAATTAAAATAACGAAGACTGCTTACAAAAGCCAACTGATTCCCTCATGTCCACACATTTTTGTATAATTTTTTACTGTTACTCCATTCTTATCGGTTTTACCACCTAAATATAACCTTTCTCTATAAATGGAGTATTCAGCACAAGGATCATTTTTCATTTCACCAGTAGTTCTTTAGAATAGAGTCTTCAATCAAGCTCATTCACATTATAATTTTTTTTTATATTATTAACCAGATCTCTATCTTAACTATTCCAGCTTCTATACAAAGAACACCATAATAGTACTAAATTATAAAATAATTTTATACCGCAAAGGAATTTGTGGTTTTTAAGTGGATATAACCAAAAACAAACTTGAACAATCTTTAAAAGTCACAAACATAAAAGGAAACGGGAGACAGTAAATAGATTTGAAAATCATTTAAATTGAAAAGGTTGCTTCTTCAAAATCATTTTTTCCCTTATATTACGACGGAAAATTGTGTGATGGAACGCTGTTTTCGTCGGACATCCGCTTTGAGTAAATACGGTTTGCAAAATAATATAATTAGTGAATAATGTGTTTTTGTTGTGTGAGATAAATAATTTGTAACTATTTAAATGAGCTAACATCTTATTTTTTTTATTTTTAATCTATAATTTATGATTTTTGACTAATGCTGATTTCTAAGAGCGTAGTCTTAATATGATAGAATAACATAAAGATAATCGCCTTTAGCTAATTAAAAATTCCTATAAAACAAAATGAATAGACACATTTAATTTCAACCAATAAAAAGAAAAAGAGCCCCTACGCCACGACTGGCCTCATGGCCGTGCGTCCAATTGTGCGACTGCAAACGTTTCCATGCGGAGAAATCAGGTGTCTTTACAATACGTTCACTCTGCGTACACTAGTATATGCGGGATACGGCGTAAAGCTAAAAAAATATTTTTTATACTATCGCTACCACAAAGTGGAGCGATTCATCTTACTAAAATTCCATCATTTGTTTGGAGATGAGGCATGAGACTCGCGGTTAATCCCGTTTCATGAACTTATTCTTCATTTCTTTTATATAATCTAATGTATTTTCTAGAACTAATTTGTATTACTATTTATTCTTTTTGCTACTACTATTACTTTTTGCTATTACTATTTATTAATTTTGACTCCGTTGTCTGCCTGTCCATTGGTCACCAGATTGTACTTCGTGAACCGTGATAGTTAATTTTAAATGATGTGACATTTAAAATTAACTAATTAAATAAAATTAACTAATTAAATAAAATTAACTAAAAATTATGTATTTAATGCTAAATATTAAAAATAAACTCTGAGTATTTAAGGACTTTGGCATGGAATAAGGCATGATTTTTTTAATTTGTTGACATTAGACTATTGGCCTAGTAGTAAATCTGATTTTTTGTTATATTAATCACAAGTGTTTAATATGTATACATAAATTACGAGTTTACGACGACAATTATTAGTTTCGTAATTCTTATCTTTTGTTTTAGTTACACTTTGAATATTTTATGAGGTCGCGACGGCCCAACTACTGGCTGTAAGAGATGGCTATTACCGTTTAGGTAGAATGAATTATTAATTATATATCAATCGGCTTAGTACGACCAAACGCGGCGGTGAGTTCCGCCTTTCAACACAATGTCTCAAAAAATTTAGGCTGAATGAATATGAAGAATGAATTTTACAACTGAGCTTCTACCTATCCTGCTATGCGATATATAGCGTGAAGCTAAACAAATTATTTTACAAAAATTGTGTGACCTTTAAATCAAAATTTGACATAAGAAAACCAATTGAGGGTATTCTTACAAAGCTAATAATATAGAATGGAGGCATTAAATATAAATAGTACGAAATGAATAATGGAATATTATTATGTTTAACCGTATTATGAGGCCTGTCATGGCGCAGCGGCAAAAGCGTGTCTGTAACCGACAGGGTTTGATCCCCACTCGAGGATATGAAACACTTAAAATTTTCATTTTAAATATTTAATGTTTTCATTTCTACCCTCTGGCAAGAAGGCAAAATGCGGCGTCGAGTTCCACCACTCAACACGCAATACCTCAAATTCGGCTGAAAGTGGAGAATGAAAATGGAACGGAGTGTCTTAACACTTGGTTGCAGACACAACGGATGCAGAATCTCGTAATCAGATTCATATTTGGATTGCGAAAATTTGATCACGTAACACAATACCGCACTCAACTTAAATGGCTTACAGTTACGGACCGACGACACTTACACTCTCTCACTCTCGTTTATACAATCCTGTACCATCCTGCCACTCCCTCGTACCTCAAAGAACGTTTTAAGTTCTTTGGGTCGAACAACCTCCACTCCCAGCACCTTCGTTCCCGCAATAATAATATCCTTGAGGTTTCACTATCTCATACTAAACGCTATGGAAACTCCTTTACTGTCAAAACAGTAAGGCTTTGGAATGCGCTGCCAGGTGAAATTAGACAATCTCAATCCGTAGGGATTTTTAAGCGTAGACTTAAAGAGCACTACCTAAAACAATATTCTTAATCTATCTATATTATATATTCCATATATTATTTGTATGTATGTGTGTGTGTGTGTTTTATTTATTTATTTTTTTTTTTAATGTATAGTTTTGTTATTATTTATGTTATTATGTATATTATATATGATATATTTATATGTGTATACGTATGTATGTATGTATATATGTATCTAATTATGTATGTATGAACACGTATTGTTATGTGTATTTTATTATATGTATATATAATAAGTGAAGTAATACTTTTTGTGCCTTACTTCATTGTACTTTGCCTAAATCCTGTATTTTTAATGGTTGGCTGTAAGAGATCACTTGTAGTGATAAGGCCGCCATTGCACATAATATGTTAATTTAAGTTTCATATTTATGTAAAAATTTAATTATGTTGTGTGCAATAAAGTATTATTATTATTATTATTATTTAATTTAAAAAAAAAAATGTAGTTAAAATAACTCATTAACGCGGGCTTTTGACCAAGCAATTAATAGAGTGTTACTGTATTTCCAATATGTTCCTAAGTTGTAATGGATAGAAATTTACGTACTATTCTACAGGATTAAGTATGGCAGCTTTCTGAATTAGGACATAAGTGAGTGGATGTAATTGTAAGATCTGGAGACTTTCATGTAATAATGTAGGTATAATCCCTGTAGATGAAATTACTATTGGAATCGTTTTAACACTATCCACTCGCCATTGTAATTTAATTTCTATCGCTAACTCTTTATATTTTGCTATCTTTTCTGTGTGCGTCGTTTGTAAATTATGGGTATTTGGGACAGCTATATCAA
>DWMZ01005808.1:0-10717 GCA_018249855.1 Eueides tales michaeli | reverse complement strand
ACCAAATTAGCAGTAGCGTCGGTAAGTAGGTTCCCCGCGTACACGCAAAGGAAAGCACCTTTGGGTATATCGTTCAACGCTCGGATACCCCAACCACGATTTGCTGTTTTGAATACCTAAGAAATAATAAAAAAAATGAATTAAAATAGACAATTTAGAATATTGAAAATTGGAAGTGTTCTATACGTTCAAGAACGGCGGAACCCAACGCCGCGTTCTGGCTTACCAAAGTTATTCCACTTTGTTACACCACATCAAGATTTTTTTTATATAATAACCTTCCTAAGTATGGCTCAGACTTATCAACATGAACAAGGCTTTCTATTAAAATAAACCGCACTCAAAATGATTAATTAATTCAGGAGCTATGGTGACACAAACAGACACGCAAGTCAAACTTATACCCGCTGCGGTTAATATGTTGTGTTGCTCTAATATGTTTATTGAGACTTAAATTTTTCTATATTCACAGAAGACATATAACTTTAGAACACTGAAAATTAAGTGTGTTTTATACGTTCTACAACGGCGGAACCCAACGCCGCATTCTGCCACACTAAAGTGGGGCAATCAAAAATTTTTATACAATAGTCATTCTAAGTATGGTTGGGAACTATTCATATTACATCAATCTCTTTTTAGGATCTAAAAGTTCCTATTATTATATTAAGACCAATGAAGACAATTTAAACTTTCACAGATGATACAATTTTGTTGCTGCAATAACAACAATAAGAAAAAAAATAGTATTGAAGATCGGTATTATTTATAATATTTAATATATTTTTTTCTACCTTTAAAATATTTTTGGCAAAAATAAACTTTATATATAAATATATGACAAAATAATAAAAAACACTTACCTGTAATTTTAACTGCAAAGGATGTTGTGCGACGCGGTTAAGGCATGTATGTTTACATTTACATCTGTAAATATAAAAATTATATAATATACAAAAAACAGAGAGAACCCAGTGCTATGACACTCCGTTCTCATCAAAAATCATCCGTTCAGCAATTTCTGCTAAATTATAGAGACGTTGCGTATTGAGTGACGTAACACAACGCTGCTCTTTACCTCGTCACAATTCCAATGAAATGAAAATGTGAAATATTTCATTTACTTGAATGGCGATCGAATCCACAACTTATCGTTTACAAGGCCTCAAAAGGTTATAATAATTAAAAAGTATTATTTTTCTCAAGGGGCCGTCCATTAATCAGGGTACGCAGGGTGATGTTCGAAAGGGGGGGCAAGCAAAAATCCCAAAATATCACAAGGGGGTGGGGGGGGGGTGCTATAAGATATCACGTGTATTAATTATTTCGTTAAACGCGTAGTGCAAGAGTAAAATTTCACTATTATTCTGATAATGATCACAGAACTGATATTTTTGTTGCTTATAATTGTGAAATAAATTGAAGCTAATTTTGTTTAAAAATTCGATAAAAAAACATCACGTGACGGCCGCCAAGGAGGTCAAAATACAAAAAAAACTCCTAAAAATAACTAAATTAAAACTATATAACCTTCTTCTAGAACAGACTGGAACGTTCTAGAACAATCTCAACACCCACCTAGAGTTACACTCGTAGATGCCAGACGGCAACGGTTCCGGCAACCTCTTGTACACATAACCGACGTTGTCGCCCTCTAAGCCTATTGTTTTAGCGCCCTCTAGTGTCATCTTCCAGCAGGCGCATTTTGTTTTGTCCTAATGAAGAAACAAAGAAAATAATCATTATAATAAACTAAAAAAATCCGACTGCACATCACTATAAAGAAAAAAAATATAGGTAAATATTTTAATAGGCGTAATTAATAATTAAAAAATACATTAATAATTAAGTATTAAATTAATAATTAAATATTCGATATAAATAGCATCCTCTCCTGCCAGACAATAATTCTAACCAGTTTGATTCATTGAGATGATAACAACATAATTAAGTTGTAACAAGTGTATAAGATTCCCGACTTAGCTTGATGAGAACGTATGGCTTAGTTGATAAAGCGATTAGACGGTTTTCAAGAGGCCCGGCTTCAAATTTTTCTACGTTCAGTTTTCGAAATTAGTATTTTTCTTTCTTGAGTGTGGGGTAACACTTAAAAAATAATTAAATTCTCACAAGAAGCCTTGTTAAATATATAGATAAACAAAGATACGCCCTACCCACACCCACAGTGCGAATGACTACATTTTTTTTTTTGACTCAACTGCTGCTGACCTGGGATGGTCTGTACAGCGTCATCGGCCGTGGAGGAACGAGTGTGACTCGCCCCTGAAGAAATAAATACGAGATTTTATGGATGCACGTGAAAGAAGCAGCGGTCGCAGAGGAATGCCCTGCATCTAATCAGGATGGTCTGTGACCTAAGCCAAGGTCCATAACACGTTGAACACTTTTTGGTTTCACCTTTCGGTACTCTTCTGACTACATGATTAAGAGAGAAATAGCTATAGAGCATAAGGAAGTAATCAAAGTATAAAAAAATGGCTATACATGCAGTGCGAGGTAGATAGAACATATGTATTTATACAAGCTAGAAATATATAGATATACAAACCTCACAATCGTCTTCACAATCACAACCACACAAGAACTCGGGGTCCAGATTGAGGGGAACCCCCGCAGTGGGGGTCCTCTCAGTGTTGTATGAACAGAATTCCGGCAATGAATTATCATAGTAGTTAACACAAGGTACAGGTACGTTTTCTTTGCCGTGTGACAAGTCCTGGAAACGGAAACGATAAAAAATAGTACTTATATTTATTATATGTCTATTAAAGCTTTATGTATTTGGGTTTCAATGTCTTTTTGGAATTTTAATAATAAATTATTGTTATTTACTTAAAATATTTGGTAATATTGTTTCCTCCAAAGTTACAGCAGTGTGGATTATGCTTACATACACAGCTTATACCAAACAAAAATATTATTTTATCTGTTGAAAACTTTACAATCTTTAAAAAATATAAATAAGAGATAAATCTTGAGTGTTCTCATTATTATATTGAACAAAGTTTAAAATTAAGCTGTTACGTTAAAAGTTTTATTTAATAAAATGTACCTCGTATATCTGTCAGACATGAGGAACAAAAGAAATTATTTATGTCATTGTTTTTGCGATATATAAAAAAATGAGTGACAATCTTTTATATTTATTTAAATTGACACCTTTTTCGTGGATCCATTGATCAATGATCCATTGGTCATCGATTATTAGAAAAATATTTATTTATTTATTTATATACACTTTATTGTACACCACAAATAGAAATATAAACTAATATGAAGATTAAAAATGTTTACATTTGTGAAGCACAAAAGGCGGTCTTATCGCTAATTAGCGATTTCTTCCAGACAACCTTTGGGTTAGGACATATAAAACAAAATAAATAGTGGGTGGTGTAAATATACATACATACATGTATACTAACACTAAAATAATGACCATATTTGTATTAATGTGCTTAGGAGAAATTACTAACTCATGTTTTTAGATTTTCTATTGATTTGGGACACCTTACATGCCATATATTTCTTCCTGTATACTTTTTCAAGTAAAATTATTCTATTAAAGACTAAGAAAATCTATATTGCTTATTTATAACGCATGACATTAAAAGAGGGGTGTTACACGCCTTTAGCCTGTGTGTGTGTATGTGTGAGTGGGAGTGTGCGTGTGAATGTGTGTACGCGTGTGCGAAAGTGAGTACGTGTGTGTGTGCGTGTGTGGGTGGGAGAGGGAAATTGAGGCATGGCATGGCCTTGGCACCAGCGCGAAGAAATGAAACTATTAAAAATTTCATTTCTTAAAGTGAGAATCGAACCCAGAACCAGTTGCGTTTATATAGTCACACTTTGTGTCACGACTGGCTCCAAAATAATGATACCAATATCAAATTTGGGGAAAAGGATAATTGTAAGTTTTAATGATGATAATAATGATATAAAATTTGATAATTATTTTACATTTTATTCTTATATTTTACATAGATTTAATCAGGCTCAGATTATACATTTTTGATAAATACAGAAATAAACATAAGAAACAATGTATAATGCTTCCTGTCTCATTTTCTCCTACGTTAAACGTATTGATGAATTTATATATCTGTCTCTTTTTACTGTCGGCTTTTCGTTTCATTGAATATCAAATGACAACGATGCTAAGGAAGTTTTCACTTGAATAGTATGTATATTTCTGTCCCATTCTTTGCCGGGTTCTCCTATACATTTTTGTACTTGTGTCTCTTACCTGTCACTTTTTCCGTTGCATCCGGTTTGAAATCACAACGATTATAAAGAAGTTTCTCTTCAAAAAAAGTCATAAAAAAATCGACTCGAGTAATACTCACCTTTTTCCCAACAAAACAGTTATTCAACACGAATTCGGCCAAACAATGTGTGACCGGGGAGAAGTCGAACAGATCCACCGCCATGTCAGATTCAATGCCCCTCAAGTACCTGTGCAGTTCCGCCATGTTCCTGAGGCGCCGGCCGCAGGGCGCTTTGTACATTACTTCCTTGTTGCACTTCCATCTTACTATTTGTCTGAGAACAATGGTGGGAAATATTTATTAAATTATTATATTTTTATATACTTTTATTTAATTGTTAAATAAGCAATTCATTTTTGAACATTTTTTTTTGAGTATAATTTTTTTTAATCAAAACAATAAAGATATTTATAATTAAAAAAGAAGTGAAACATAGTGATCTAGAATTCCCAAAAAAAAATATATAAATTATGAGCATTGACATGAAATCACAACATTTTGTTCAAAACAATTTTAAATTTAAAATCGATTAACCAAAAAATCGATATCCACCTTATATTATAGCACTTTTTTTACCTTCTCTACCAAACTCAACACCCACAACCATAGTATAAATAATACACATAATATATTCAACAAAAAGGAACCGAACTTTTTACTATCTTACCTCTCCCAACCGCTCAACAACGGTTTCGCCAAGGGATTGTAAGTCCTTAAATCTTTTAGCGCTAACACATCTTTCCTCTTACATTTCGGTGAGCAAGTATGAGCCACCATCTTCAGAGGTTTCACCGCGCTTTTTGGTGTGTAATACTAGAAAAAAAGGAAAAATATAAAACCTAATGTTAACAAAGTGCTCGTAACTAATAAATTGCTAAGCATATTTTCATAAAACACAGCTGAGAACCACCGCGATAAACAAGGGCTACATTCTGAATTGTGCTTACAGCACTCACGACGTTTAAACTGCTAACGTGGGTTCTGTAAGCAGGACAGGAAGAAATGAAATATATAATATTATCAATTCTTTATCCTGGTATCAAGGCAAAGCGCGGCGTTAAGTTGCGCCACTCAGCAGATTCTTAACAATAGGTTACCAATTTCCCTCAGCTTACCCTGCCACGTGCGGGATATATAAGCTATAAAGTACAAGTAAGCTATCACTGCTCACGTTTATCCCGATCGTGCCTTTCTATCATCACCAAATGATTCACGCACGCGCCTCTTGAAATCCGTCCAAGGGACGCAGGTTCAAATCCCGCTACGTTCAAACTTCTTTACTCACCACAACCCGACTGCACACATTGTCTAAATTAGGAACACTCTGTTGCGGCGGCGGCGGTGCTGTTGTTGTTGATTTCTTGGCTACGGCTCGTTGGCGACGGAGCTCCTGAGATCATAATAAAATTGCTATTATTAATCAATAGAAATTTTATAAAATAATAATTATTCACATCACGCAGCTTCACGCTGCATCCCGCACATGGCTGAGTAGGCGGAGGTAACTGGAAAACGTAGTGTTAAGACACTTCGTTCCGATCCCAACTTCGCGCCAAATCGGCCACTCAACAAGCAATACTTCAAGTGGTGGTCAAACAATTATAAAGTCTTTCTTTACTTTTTATTTTTTTTTTAATAAATAAAAAAAGGACAATAATTATAGATATTTCTTACCTCATTTTGCTGTTGAGTCATTTTCGTTGGTTGTGTATCTGTTTTACTCTGTTCCTCCGATCTTGTATATTCTACGTATGGCATATTTCTCTGAAAAAAAAAAAAACATTATTATATAAAAAAAAACGTAGTTTCTAATATTGTCACCCAGGACATGGAACTACTGTAGTGATTTTGATAAATAAAAACTTTCTAAGTCTGAATATACCCCATTTAAATAAGAGAAGATTATCTTTTGAACACTTTTAGTTACTTAATAATTTGTAAACAAACAGACAAACATACATACACACATATTTTTTAAGACCCCTAATAAATGAACATGCAATCTGCGAGTTTTACCTGAGCTTTGCATTAGTGTGAGTGTTCATATACAGTGTGGGTGTGACGTCATTAGTATCAATTGTACCGGCATGGCGTTATATTTCTTTATAGTTTATTTTATTTATCATCTTCACGATGTATCCCGCAAATGGCAGGGTATCCAGGGACACTATAGAAACTAGTGTTAAGACACTCCGTTGTATTTCCTACTTTAGGCCAAATTTGAGGCAGAATTAAATGGCGCGCTTTACGTTGTTGCCAGAGCGAAGGTATCAAATTATTAAATATTTCACTTCCTTGAGTTGGGATCGAACCCACAAAGTCGCAAGGTTATGTGTCTCTGCGTCACGACAGGCGTTTAATCTGATTGGTTTTTCATAGAATGATAAATGCTAATTGTGTCTATATTGATTTTAATTATATAAGCTTAGAATGTTAACAGACGTTTGTGTGTTAAAAGTTATTGCTAAATTAATGATAAGTCACTTTGGGAATAAAATGCTCACTCCAGGCTATTTTAAATGTATTATTGTCACTTAAATAATACATTGTAAAGTTTTGATTGAAAAGACACGAGTTTCTTTCGCCGGTGTTTCTCGGGTCAGGCTGTAACTTTAGTAAACTGATGGTAAATAAATAATTTGACGTTCAAAAACCGAAGATTTCGAATAAAAATATTGCAATTATATTTTGATGAAGATCGTGGTCACCCGGGACTGCAGCTGCGTGCGCGGCACGGCGCGCGCGCGGTGGCGCTCCGCCGCCTTGAGCTCCAGGTAGAGCGGCGCGAGGCGCGTGGAGCCCCGGTAGATCCACTCGCGCTTGTGCGCGCCCGCCAGCGCCACCTCCACCAGCGACGCGTCCACGCGCACCACCGCCGACGGCCACCACTTGCCTTGATTGTTACACATTTTAAATAAAACTATTTTAACCGGATTAATCGCGTATATTGAATTTAAAACATTTTTAGAAAACCCGACGTTTCGAACACTTTACAGTAGTCCGTGGTCACGGGTAGACTGAGGTGGTGTTCGTCTGACAGTTGATATGATTCTTTTTTTTTTTATGGAAAAGACACGGCAAACTCACGTACGGGTCACCTGTTGGTGAGTGATCACCGCCGCCCACGACCCCGTGTAGCACCAGAGCTACACGTGCGTTACCGGTCTGTAAGGTGGATGGGCAACGAAATATCAAACTACCGCCAACGATTCCTTAATTGCCTCGCGTACTGCCCTGGATTCTTGCAGAATGAGCTCACTGTATCTAATCCTCTGGTGTGGTGTGTTTGAGACTTTAATTTTTTTAAGTTTTTTAAGAGAGGAAGGGTCCAGGTGGTAGATAGTTTCCAACCATCTTCTCTATTGAAATTAAGATGTTTTTGTATTACAATAGCCTCGCGGATCATTCTAGGGATATATCTATTCTTACTATTTTTAGAGTGTTATTCCACACTTTCGGACTTTCGGAAAGAAAACGTTACGTAAATTTATACGGTTTTAAATTTAGTATATATCTATTCTCCCTAGCGAATATATGAGGTTTATCAAACCTAACGTAATAATTGGGTTTGTTCACTGTATGTTCACACACTGCTCAAATTGGGCGGAATGTTGGGAACGAAAGTAGAACGGAGTGTCTTAACACTAAGTTCCCAAGTTCCCACTGCCTACCCTGCCGTGTGCGGGATAAAGCGTGAAACTAAAAAAAAGAAAGCTCCATACCCTGCCACTCAGTCTTCAAGCTCTGCCCCGCGTGCAATCTAACCATAGGTCTCTCGGGGTACGCCAGCAAGTACTTCCTCACAAACTCCCGCGAATAGGTTTGAACCTCGTCCCACACGAGGCTAGCGTACTCGCACACCAGGCGTATATGCGCGTGGGGCGCGTACTGTGCGTAGCCGTCGTCGAAGAATATTAAATATCTAAAATGACAATATTTAAATATTTTATAATCACAAAAGTTTTGAGGTAGCGGAATTTGAACCGGCGTGGTATGTTTAACTTCCGTGCACCCTGCTTAGTAATCCATATGTTCTCATTTAAGTACGTCGAAATTGTTATAAATCGTTTGTTACACAAAGATAATAACTTAAAATTATCAATTATCTAAATTTTGATTGCGGCGTTGAGTTCCGTCACTCAACACGCAATGCCTCAAATTCGGCGGAAAGTAGGGAACGGAAGTGGAACGGAGGGTCTTGACACTAGGTTCCCGGGTTCCCTCTGCCTACCCTGCCTTGTGCGGGATACAGCGTGAAGATAAAAAAAAATATCTAAATTATAAAGTATTATCAACACTTAAAAGTGTTATTCTGTAGTAGGGAAAGAAAAAAAGCGCTTCCAAAATCGCGGGTTCAAAGCCGCTATGTTCAAAAGTTCAAATATTCATTTTCTAAAAAAATTAAGGAAAAATCTATACTATACAATAAATCTATAACCAATTACTGTAATTAGTACATGGAAGATATATTAAAAAAAAACATGTTATAGGGAACGTTTATTAATGTACTATTATCAATATATCCTCAACATTTAGTGTTTGTTTTGTTTTAATCGATTAATACATAAAAAAAAAGTTATGCCAATTGAAAATATTTATTTAGATAAAATTCTACAATTTTTTTTAACTCATTTAGTAGAAATTTAAATTTTCAATATACAACAAGTATTGGTGTTAAAAGTGCCAATATTATTAGAACACAAAAGTAATTGAGATTAATAAATAAAATAGCGTAATAACTGGACGAAACCGCAAACATGGGACTAGTATATATATAAAATATAACTTACCGATAAGAATTAACCGGATTCGGTATTTCAGCGACGATGCCCGAATAATATGACTCTGTTTTATTATTGTCTTTGAACAGCGCTATGATCCGACGACCTGTTATATAATATATATATATATATATATATATATATATATATATATATATATATATATATATATATATATATATATATATATATATATATATATATATATAAATTAAATGAAATTGTCATTAATTAACCACTTTTAATTGTAACCGCGGCGGTTGTGGGTTCGATTATCACCTGAAGGATTTTGTTTTTTTTCATTTCATCGAGCTATTAAAAAGATACAGAACGATATTTAAATGTTGCCACTCAACATCAGATTAATTTAAATATTTTTCATAATCATCAAAGACCGATTACAATGCAATAATATGAAAATAACAACAAGAAAGAAAAAAATAATTAAAATAAAACGTTTGCGTTGAGTTCCGCAAAACAAAACGCAACGCCTAACCTAACAAATTATTATTTTTTTTTTTGCTTTTTAGTTTAATGTTTTAATCTTTTTAATTATTTTTTTTATATTTAATAGACAATCAGGTAAAAAAAATAATATCTTACCTATAGTCAATCTGACGTCAGGGGGTTCGCTGTATGCCAAGTACCTCGCTGGCACCGTTTTAAACAATTGTTTAGCCAATTTATGCTCGAATTTCACTCTGCAAATTGTGAAGGCGCTCTGGAAATAAATATATAAATATATATATATATATATATATATATATATATATATATATATATATATATATATATATATATATATATATATATATATATATATATATATATATATATATACATATACATATACATATATATATATATATATTGAACATTAGATTAAATATTAGGAGGCTGTGACTGTAAACGCGACAGGTAGTGAGTTCGATCGATCCTCACTTATAGTTTCACTTCTTAACTCAGATACCATGTTAAAAGCGAGGCGTTAAGCTCCGCCACTCGACATACCACGCCTCGTTCGGCGGAAAGTGGAGAACTGAAGTGTCCTTAACTATTACATTCCGAATTTCTCTCTGGAAATAAAATTAAAAGGGCCTATCTTAGAATACGCATACAAGCATTTCTCAAAAGTTTTTTAAAGTTTAATTATTGTTTCTTAAAAATGGAATAATAATAAAAATGAACAACCATAAGAGGCCACTGTGAATCAGCGGGACTGTGTCTGTAAACGGATCGTCAATTCAATTCCTATGTAGATCAATTAATTATTTTCATTGGTTTCTGCTCTGATAAATTCATATTTAAATATTTTTACTATTTTTAAAGTATTATTCTACACTTAGGAAAGAAAAATACTATATTTAGAAAAAGTATAAAAATTTGAACGAAGCAGGATTTGAACCCGCGCCTCTTGGACGGTTTCCAAGAGTTGCTTTTCTTTTCTGTTCTGCTTCGTTCAAATTTTTATACGTTTTCTAAATTTAGTATTAGAATTCAAATATTTTATTCAAAATAATAAGTAACAAGCTTCATTTGTTGAACGTCAAACAATTTGCCATCTCACTAACGATACAGCATCAGACCTAAGAAGAATCGGCGCAAATAACTCAGCGGGCCATTTCCATTTTATTTAATCAATTATTTACA
>DWMZ01005807.1:0-10717 GCA_018249855.1 Eueides tales michaeli | reverse complement strand
TTAAATAAAACACTTTTATTTACTGCATTATTATCTTAGATTAAAATAAATTATTGATATTGATAATTACTACATATGTAAATGTTTTTGAAATATTAATATAACTTACATTTTTTATTAATTTTATCTTTTGTCAAATGTTAATTTTTTATATTTTTGTATTTGTGTGTTAAAGGTAACAATTTTATAAATTATAACATGACTTAGGAATAAAACTCTTGCTCCAGGCTGTTTCAAGTGTATCATTGTCACTTACAATAAAATGATGTAAAGTTTTGATAAAAAAAAACATGTTCCACTGAGTTTCTTTTGCCAGTTCTTCTCAGGTCTGAGGAAGTAACTTTAGTGAACTGGTGGTAAATTGCTTGTCCTTAAAAAAAATTAATCTTGTAACTTTGTAATTTGAATTTGTTACAGAGAGAAGGATATGAATGCCAAATTGATTGTCCAAATGGAAGGGAAGAAAACAAGACTGCTTACTGTAAAAGTGAGTTTTAAAATAATTTTCGTTTATTAAAAAAACAATTATATAAAATACTTGGGCTCGCCTTTCTCGCTTTGCTAACCAACCCTCAGCTTGCTATTATTGAAAAATAAAATAAATATTTATCTTATGACAATGTATGAGAGTGAATTTACTTTAAAAATAAATAAACGATAGAAAGATACGATATCTAGATTATAATTCTGTAACATTATAAAATTCAGCTATTATCAAATTATGATTACATAAACTTTGCCAATGTCATGTGTAGTATTGAAACAGATGTTCGACAGTGTCTGTGTTTACTACATTTTTACGTAATCAAGTCTATTTGATTCATTTTAATATTTATCCTTCTATACTATTATTGTAAAGTTGAAGATTTTGTGTCGAATGTGCCATCGAATGCACCTATCTCAGGAACTGCAACTGCCGCACACGGCCGGATAGGCATACGGATCTTGGGACCTAGTGGTAAGACACTTTCCCGTTTACCACTTTCTGCAGAATTTGAGGCTTTCGCAGAATTTGAGGCATTGCATTGTTACCAGAGCGAAGAAAAGTAAACAATAAATATTTAGCTTCACGCTGTATCCCGCACTAGGCAGGGTAGGCGGAGAGAACCCGGGAAACTAGTGTTAAGACACTCCGTTCCACTTCCGTTGCCCACTTTCCGCCGCATTTGAGGCATTGCGTGTTGGGTGGCGGAACTCAACGCCGCGCTTTGCCTTATTACCAGAGCGAAGAAATGAAACATTAAATATTTAAATTGAAAATATTAAATATTTCTTTTGCTCGACTGGGGATCGAACCCAGAACCTGTCGGTTACAGGCACACGCTTGTGCCGCTGCGCCACGACAGGCCTCAATAAATATTTAAATTGATATATATTTTCATTTCTTCGAGTCGGTATCGAATCCACCACCTGTCTGGTTAATATCACATGCTTGGGCCCCTGCGCCCACGACAGACCACAAGACACAAGATGGACAGTTTTTAATATAAAATATTAGTTATTAAAATCACGAATAGTATTGTAGTTACTAGTGTTTGTTTGTAACATCTACTAGAGGCGGTATGTTCCGGAACTTGTCCTCTCTGCTTACTTCGTAAAATATGCAAATGACGTTAAAATAATTTTGTATGTGTTTTTCGTGTTCCGTAATACAAAATATAACGACTCCTAATAATGCATGTTAATCGCATTTTATATTATTTTAATGGAAATGATATTTATGAAACATATTTTATCTGTACCTACTAGATATTTAAATATTCTTCTTTATAATGACATTTAGAATTAGCCATTGTAAGTCATCAGCATGATTTGTCTTGTTTAATTAACGTTTAACATTGTGATCAATTCTAAAAAGTAAACAGCTTCAATTTCTTGCTGAGACATCCAAGTGTCAACACACTCCGTTTTCCACCTTCCGTCCCATTTGAGACATTGCTATCGAATGGCGTAACTAAACGCCTAATTTTGTCTGTTTGACTGTGCCACTGCATTGAATTACGAAATTCAATCAGAATAAAGACCATTTAACCCAAAAAGATTGCATTTCAAACTGACCTAGTGACCTTCCGCTGAGTGTGCAAGTCTATGACATCGTCTATAGAAACGACTCATAAACATCAGTATGATTAACATCCTGCTTTCACACGTTTCTTTCACAACATATTATATTGTGTCTTTAATTAATGGGGATTATTATTTAGTAAATTTGTAAATTTAATTCATGAATTTGTAAAAGTTTATTTAAAATTTATGGAAAAAAAATGGTTTTCATAAATATTTGTAAGAGAAATAGATAGGTGCTACAGATAACACAATATTTAATAAAGAAGAAAAAAAATAAAGGCATTAAATGATTGAATAAGATTTAATCATTACATGATATTTTTTTAGTTACAATTTTTTTTATATAAGGACGTTTGTTTCAATTTGTCTTTTGAGCTGTAGAAAATTAAATTATTACCACAAAAGTACCAAGGTACCAAAAATGTATGTGTAGCATATAGAGCGTTTCTAATATTTACGTACCACTAAAGGACTGACGTAACTGTTTATGAAATTTTACTTTTTATCCTCACATAGATATAAGAAAAAGTGATGTGATATTTTCTATTATAAACCTATTCTATTGTGTTATATAAAACTTGCAACGTGATATTTATTATAACATATGTCTTCAGATCTTTCTTATACAGAAAAGTGGGCAGGAGAGCAGAGTGCTAAGGCACCCTGTTGTACACTTACACAATTATTTAAGAGAAGCGTGTGTATGAAAACGCGAGACGTAGCAGTTTCGATTCTCATTCAAGAAAAATGAACTATTTCATATTTTTATATCATCACTCTGGTAACGAGGCAAAGCATGGCGTGATTCCGCCCTCCAGGAATCGGTGCAGTGGGAAACAAAAGTGTGTCCTAATGGGAACGGAGGGCCTCAACATTAAGTTACCTAGTTCTCTCTACAGATACAGAGTGAATCTCTAGAAATATATATTGTTCTTAATATTTTTTACGTTTAGTCTTATATAATGTAGATACTATTGCAATTAAATCGTTAAAACATCTATAAAACGGCATAGACACAATGAACTGGTCGCCTTACAGAGCCGGCCTTTAGGTATAAACCGCTAATTATGGTGGCAACCAGGTAACAACTAAGTGTTTACGACGCGTGTCGTATATCGTGATTTGTTTTTTATTTCTTTTTTATTTTTACGTCTCTGTGACATTATTGTGACATTGATATAGAAAATTCTAGATTTATTTATATATTTTTTTAGTTTTCTTTCTATTTTCATCATCTTTTAAATGTACTGGCCCGAGTCCTTTAGTTCTGGAACAGCGTGCGACTGTTATGAAGAAAATTACATATTTAACGTCTTCATTTTCTCGTTCCGGTAACGTGGCAAAGCGCGGAGTTAGGTACCGCCGCTTACACGCAATGCCACAGTGTCTCAACACCAAGATCCTAAGTACCCTCTGCCCTATTCTGATACGTCCAGGGTGCAACGGGAAGTAAAATAAAATCTAGACGGAGGATATCGCCTTTGAATAATACATAATTTGTAGCATTTCTCGAGTGACATTTGAACTTACGACCATTAAATTCAGACAAGCACGTTATAGCTGCGCCACAATGACGCTGATTAATGATTAGCTATTTAATATCGTTACCTACTCTATTATGATTATACAGTTAAATATAGACCTGTATACAACGCCCGCCCGCGGCTTCGCCCGTTTAAATTTCACTATTTAATTTTACTAGTCTTGTTCTAAAATCTGTACTAATAAAATTATAATTTTTAAGAACAACTAAATGATTAAAAAAATTATAAAGTAAAACAAGCGTATACAAATTTCGACGGAGATGGTGAGAACGAATGGCTTAGTTGGTAAGAGCGCTTGGACGGTTTCCAAGAGGCGCGGGTTCAAATCCTGTTTCGTTCAAATTTTTAATGTGGAATAACACTTTAAGAATAGTAAAAATATTTAATAATAATAATAATAATAATAATCATTTATTGCCACAAAAATTAACATTTGAAAGAAAGTGCAGAAGACAATTTTCAAAAATACAATCATAAATTGTGGCAAAAGGTGCAACTCAGCTAATGATGTTTGAGTTTCGACTCTCAAACATCGCTGTTTTTCAGTTACACCTTAGGGAAATTGCGCCCTGAGAGATGTTAAGCGGGTGCATATGAGACAGGATAACTATCCATGTTATTAATTACAAACTAAAACGTAACTTTTTTTATTTATCAACAACCGTTTTAAGTAAAACAAACTGTAGATCTTGAAGAAATGGTGCTAAAATATAATAGAGTAAAACTGCACTTAAATCTGGTTAGCCGTTTCTGTGATTACAAAATACAAACGCTAAATAGTTTTTTCGCTCTGGATCAAGGCAATGCGTGGCGTTGAGCTCCGCCACTCAACACGCAATGCCTCAAATTCAGAGGAAAATGGCGAACGGAACATAGTGTCTTAACAATAGATTCTCAAATTCCCTCTGCTTCACCTACCCCGTGCGGGATACAGCGTGAAGAAAAAAAAATACATTTGCCCTAAAAACTCTAAAATTGTTGACCCATTTCATCAACTGTAACTTTCAATGAATGAAGTGTTCCAGTTACGTATTCCTCTCAACCCACATACTTCATCATGATCATCATCAGCCTATGATCATCATCATCATCATCAGCCTATGACATATACTTAGCTGCCACTAATCTAGATCTATATTAGTATCGAGGATAACGGATAATACTCTTTACAGAATAGCAAAGAACAAAACGATGGGAGCCGGGAGAAATACAAGGACTTCACCTTTGACCACTCCTACTGGTCGTACGATGGTAACGATAAGCATTACGCGGATCAAGATCAGGTGAGAAAATTATGGCTTATATATGTCTTTCTACATTTTTGTTACTTTCAGGATATATCCCGCACATGGCATGTTAGGCAGAGAAAACTAGAGAGTTTAGTGCTGAGACACTCCGTTCTGTACTACACTACTTTCGTGCGAATTTGAGGCACTGAGTATTGAGTGGTTGAACTCAACGCCGCGCTTTGCCTTCCAGAGCGAAAAAAATGAAGAATTAGTATAATGAGAAACGGAGAGTGCAGGATACGGCGTGAACAAAAATAATAAGATATGCTCAATGTTATAAATATTTCAATAATTTCTGTTTTATAAAAAGTAGGTAATATGTTTACACATTACGTAAGTCTTGAAAGAAAATAATTAAGAAGTTAGCCTTGAAACCAGCAAAATATAACCTACTCAGTTCGGACGATGTGAGTGGAATCTATTTACATATTAAATAGATATTGGCACATAGGCTTTTGTTTACTCTACACAAATTAGTAATCTTAGGGTGGGCGGAGAAAAGAGAGTTTTTTTTTTATTTATAGATTAAAATAAATTATTACCTGTATACATTTATACCTAAATGTAAATATATTCAAGAGTGCATAAGCGTGCGACAGTAATCGCGATGATTCTGGTTTCATTTCTCACTCGGCAAAATATAAAAAACTTATATATTTTTTTCTTTCAACTTCACCTGTATCCCGCACATGGCAGGGTAGGCAGAGAGAATTTGGGAACTTAGAGTTAAGACACTGTTCCGTTCCCAACTTCCCGGCTCATTTGAGGCGTTGCGTGTTGAGTGGCGAAACTCAACGCCGCGCTTTGCCGCCGTGTTACCAGAGCGATTAAATATATTATAAAGTTAGATCTTAATATATGTTTTTTTATAACCAACTAGCTGTTACCCGCCACTTCGTCCGCGTTCACTATTTTGGTCATAGTGACTTACACATAAAAGATAGATATATATTGTTCCGGACTTTTATTTAGAAATATTTAAGATAAATAATCCTACAGTAATCTACCTATAATTATCTTTGTGTAACTCCAACGATAAAAAAGTATTTTTTAAAATCGGTTTTTTTATCTTCGAGTAATCTGAGAAACATACGTATTAAGAACCTCCTCCTTTTTTTCAGTCGGTTAATAAAATGAGATGATAGTCAGATACAGATCTCCCAATTGCGTTATTATACGAAAAAACCGCATCTGTGCCTTTCAAATTTGAGGGTTGCCCTCGATTTCTCCAGGATTCCATCATCAAATCCTGATGTCCTTACCGTGGGACCAATTGTGAAATATACCCTCTCGAACAAAATTTTGAAAATCGGTCCACCCATCTTCAAATAATCGGGGAACATACATAAAAGAACCTCCTTTTTTATGTCGGTTAAAAATCCCTATAAATTTTAATTTATTACGTTATTCTGATATCGAAGCTATATTACTGCAAAGATTCATGAAAATCCGTTCAGTAGTTTTTGCGTGAAAGAGTAACAAACATACACACATCCGTACAAACTTTCGCATTTATAATATTAGTAAGAAGTAAGATAAGATGAGTTAGAACCTTATTTTCCTTTTTATTCTCGACTTTGTCTCTTGTTTTAGTATTCTATATAGGTAATATAGTGAGTGTTCCTTGGCACATAATGAATACAAAACAAATCGTGTTTAGGGTTGCGTGACCGTTACGCCCAATGTTAATTCTAAAGTACAAAGCCTCCCGTTTTATATACGTTTTATTTATAACACCAAGCTATTTTAAAATTTAGGATATCAAATAATTTTCTTGTTAAAAAGTAAAAAATATATGCAGACACATTAAACAAATGTCATTCAAACGACCCACCACTATCGGAATTTTTAGTAAAATTAAAATTATAATGAGAAATTAATGTACGGACCGAACGTCTACAAGAATGTTTCTAAATAATTTTTTCTGAGTTTGATGAAGATCAAATTTTGGGGCCCATATAGTAAGGGCAGACAGGAAGGAGCCTAGGAATAGAACCCACGACCATACGTGATTTCCAAATTATATTGTTGTTAATGATCTATATATGTATCAAAATTTATTGAGGCCTGTCGTGGCGCTGGTGATCCCCACTGAAAGAAGAGAAATATTTAATATTCTCAAAAGTAATATTTAATATTAACGTTCATCGCTCTGATAACAAAGCAAAGCGCGGCGTTGAGTTACGCCACTCAACACGCAACGTCTCAAATTCGACGAAAAGTGTAAAACGGAACGGAGTGTCTTAACACTAGTTTTCTAGCCTTAATCATTGGTAAGGTCATAAATAACACCATCCCTGTTCATTACTTAAACGCTAATTATCGTCTCTGAGTGGATGCTGTAAATTATCGTGTAACGGATAAATGTAATTAAGTTGTTCATTGTGTGCTCACTGTCACTGTCACTCACTTCTCACGAGTGGATGCAGCATCTTGTTAAGATCAAACCAGATCACCGTTAAATATAGTTGGAGTGTAACGGTGACGGCGTTACGTGATCGATACAAATTGAGATGTTCATTTTTTACTTTGCCTACATTCTGGTATATTTTTTAGTGAATTTGAAAGCTAAATTTGTTGGTGACAAGTGGAGAAAATGTCACGATCTTATTGTTGATTTAAGTATTAGTTGTTTTTAAACGTTTTTGTATTGAGAGGAACGATTGAGTTTTTGAGGCGTGTCGTGGCGCAGCGGCACAAGCGTGTGACTGTAATCGACAGGTTCTGGGTTAGATATCGAGGAAATCAAATATTTAATATTTTCGATCTGTTAACAGGGCAAAAAGCGCGGCTTTGAGTTCCGCTACTCAACACGTAATGCCTCAAATTTGGCGGTGTCTTAACACTAGGTTCCCGGGTTCCCTCCTGCCTACCCAGTCTCGTGCGGGATACAGCGTGAAGCTAAAAAAAAAAGAAAATTGAGTTTTTTTAGTAACAGTAACATTGACTTACAACTATGTTTGGTTGGTTATAATAATAGATAATCTGAATAGTTCTAGAATATACGGAGATTTTGTAGAATTCTGATGGGTACTTTTGTCTATGACTTAACTTAATGAAGAGATTTCTATTTATGTTTCGAAAACGAATTTTTTACTTTCACCTATAACAAATGAGCGGTTTAGTGTTGTTTTAAATTGGATTTTCTAAACAATTATTATTGTTTAGTATTAAATGAAATGAATTTATTATGTAAATGGCCATGTTTTGTCCAAATATTTTTTTGACAAAATTAATGCAGAGCGAATCAGTAGAATAAAAATGCTATAAATTTACACAAGAAGATAACTTTTACGTGGCTCAACACGCAATGCCTCAAATTCGACTTAAAGTGGGGAACGGAAGTGCAACGGAGTGTCTTATCACTAGGTTCCGAAGTTCCCTCTGCCTACCCTGCCATGTGCGGGATTCATCGTGATGAGTTTATTTTTTATTAATCATATATAGTCAGTTTAATGTAGTTAGTATCTTTTTATATAGCTCATAGATATAGTATAGAAATAGCAAATTCTTTATATAATTATATTTGAATACCAGACGGCGTGAGAACGTACACTGATACCTCCTTTTGAACTGGCCTTGGCGGAAGGTCATGTACGAAATTACCATTGTGTATACGTAACTCAGTGCCAATGTGATTTAGTTACGGAAGTCCGGTGATTTCAATGTATATTTTGACTGAATTTACGGTTATTCAATATCGATATATATTGATGTGATCGTGGTACAGACGAGTGGGGTCAGGAGTCGTGGGTTCGATCCATTTTAGGGATGATTATGTTTTTATTTGTTTTTCCATTGTTATGTATGGATTAAGATTATGGTTAGTTGTTGTATTGTTATTATGTATGTATATTGAAATGTGAATTTTCAAATAATTTAATTAGTTAATTTCATCTTTTTGTAATATTTAACAGTCAATTATAGTACGGGTAGTATACAAGGGTAATAATAGTTGACTCTAAATTTGGCCCATTTTTTTTATACTACCGAGACAGTAAATTAGACGAGTCGAAAGTATTTATTTCTTTTTGGTCCACTACCGTGGTCCGTGCTTTTTGTTAGCGTTTACTTTTTATTTTACATAGAAAATGTTTTTTTTTTATATCTCGAAATAGGGAAATACCGTAAATATTACTCAATATTGTTTACCTAAGAAGGTCGATTTGTTTTTAAGGCATATTTTTCTAAAGTGAACCAGGTTTTAATAATGCAAGGCGCGGCGTTGAGTTCCGCCACTTAACACGCAATGCCTCCAATTCGGCGGAAAGTGGGGAACGAAAGTGGAACGGAATATCTTAACACTAGGTTCCCGGGTTCCCTCTGCATACCCTGCCTTGTGCGGGATACAGCGTGAAGCTAAAAAAAATCCAGTGTTTAGGGCCAATTTGTATGTATAGTTTCAACATATTTTCAACTTACTGTTACCGGCGGCTTTGCCCGCATGTTTTGCGTATTGTTAAAAAGTTGTGTATTAATTTTATTCAAGTAATTAGAATATTTACGAATTAGTACTCACAGTGAGTAGTAACCAACGAGTTGTTGATACATCTATTGTATATTTCAATATTTTATTTTACTTATGTAATGTTCTCTCAGGGTGTTGAATCTCTCTCCCTTTTTTGACTCTACTGCCTCCTAACTAACTTTGTTTTTTTTCATCTTCACGCTGTATCCTTCACATGGCAGGGTAAGCGGAGGGAACTTGGAAACCTAGTGTTAAGACACTCCATTCCATTCCACTTCCGTTCCCCACTTTGCGCCGAATTTGAGGCATTGCGTGTTGAGTGACGGAACTCAACGCCGCGTTTTGTTTCGTATCAGAGCGAAGAAATAAAAAACATTAACATTTAAATTGAAAATTAAATATTTAAATAGAAAATATTAAATATTTCATTTCTCCGAATGGGGATCGAACCCACAACCTGACAGTCACACGCTTGTGTCGCTGCGCCACGACAGGCCTTATTAAGAAATAAAGATTTTGTTTAAAATAGCACAAGAAAAGGTAGAAAAAAACTGAATTATAAATTCAAAATGTTTTTGTATTTATACTTACGTACTTTGATGCGTAAAAGCTATATATTTTTTTTAGCTTTAAGCTGTATCCCGCACGAGGCAGGGTAGGCAGAAGGAACTTGGGAACCTAGTATTAAGACACTCCGTTCCACTTCTGTTCCCCACTTTCCGTCGAATTTTGAGACATTGCGTGTTGAGTGGCGGTACACAACGCCACGCTTTTGGTCAAAAAACCAAAAACTCATTTCATGAAAACTTTCTACATGTGAATGTATTCTCCCATTTAAGTATAGAGTAAAAATCAGATATTAAACATAATGAATCTTCTCATGAGTAGGTATAACATCTTTTCTACCGGTCACAAGTAGCCTAGATCACTCCCAGCCTCCCCGCTAAAGTATTATAAAAACAATACAAAAAATTGCTTCTTAGTGTTTTGGAGTAAATCATAACCGAAACATTATAGAGGAGATTCACAGGAATTGTCGACTATATTTATTTAAAATAGAATTGTTTTAATTAGAAAACCTTCAAGGAATCACCTGTGAACTAATTATTTGACAAAAACGTATGCTTTCTGGGAGCCTAGGGACTATAAAACAATGATTTATGCTTCAACTTAGTAGCTTGCAGCTTCTAACATTTCTTTTGTTATGACTTTTTTATACGCTAGTGCCAAGACACTCCGGTCCCGTTAAGACAATTCCATTGACATTGCGTGTAGAGTGGCGGATCTCAACACCGCGCTTTGTACCAGAGCGAGAGAATAAATATTAAACAACTATAGTTAACAATTTT
>DWMZ01005806.1:0-10718 GCA_018249855.1 Eueides tales michaeli | reverse complement strand
ATATATATACACACACATATATATATATATATATATATATATATATATATATATATATATATATATATATATATATATATATATATATATATATATATATATATATATATATATATATATATATATACTTAAATAATATCCGTCTTAGAAGCTTATTTGAAAGAATTACACCTCACTTAAAACTTTGTATATGGGTTGTTTTCGGTGTTTTGGCATCTCTGTATATTATAATTACTTTTCCAAATTATTTATTAATCACAATTATATAACGCATTTATTAGAGTGTTTAATTGTTTTAACTGTACAGTGAACATAATTATAACAATTCTTTGTATATTTTTTCAAATATATCAAAATGCCAATTATAATGTTTTTTATTAAAGATAATAAAACACATGTTATGTGTTACCGTAAAACGGGGCTATTTTGCACACGTTTTGACAGTTTATTGGATGTAATTTTTTTTAACAACCAAAATTTATGGCTTTTTGCTTCAACCGAACATTGTGTCCCTTGGTTATCAAACTCTTACGAATATGAAGCCCTACATGGTCCCCACAATTTTATATTATTTTTTTAAAAATGTGTCAAAGTTATGCAACTTCTGACAAAGATTTAAAATATAAGGGTTACTTTAACATCATTTTAATATAAAAACAATATTTTATGCATTATACAGGATAATTAAAAACAAGATTCCGAGATCAATAGTTATTTTTATTATCACGTCAATTACAAATTATAGGCACTCCGCCTTGCACTTATCTTTGGAATCACAATTAACATTAGAACTTGTTCAATGAACAAGGACAAAGTTGCCTCAAAAACTGTCAAAGTAGTAGGTACCCTTAGTATTAAAGTAACCCCGTTTTACGTGACTTCTTTTTCTAAAATATTCCAATAATGAAAAATAAAATTTTAAGTATGTTCATATACGTAGATTAACGAGTTTTTTTTTCTATAAAATACTTATATTTCCTGAGTTTATACAATTTTCCATACACTATGAAAGAACATTAATATAATTTGCTGAACGTTATACGTTTCTTCATTGTTTTAGCACCTATGTTACTGCATGGAAATTAAGAAATTACTCGACAAGTAGGTATATTTTCTATAGAGTACCTAAATAGAGTATACACGATAGATTAGATATATCTATCTACAATATTTTTTATTGTTTTATACATACAGATATAATAAAATATAATTTAAAGAAAACAAAATTTGAAAATGATACGGTTTATTAATTTAATAGTAGGAATATATTAACTTATATATAAAACCAAATCCGGATCCAGCCAATAAATGAGAGCTTTAAACTGTTATGTAATTTTAAACTATTAAGCCATTAACTTCGATCGACTTTGGTATATACAGCAGCGCAACAGGCGCAACAATTAACGACAGTCGTCTTTCAAGCGAAATCTAGCAAACTTTCATTTATTGCTTATTTTGAAATGTTCTCTATGTGAAATAGCAACTTCAACAGCACTCCGTATTTATATACTAATCGTAGTACCTAATAAAAATCGATAAAAGGTAGGGTCCTTATCGGAAATAAGTATTTCGTCGTCTTTACCGGCGTGGATGGTAGACAGACCTGAGGTCATCGGGTCTCGTCGTCGTCACGCCGGATGTCAACCGGCCCCTACTCTACTTCAGTTAGTGCACGCGCGGTCGCCAAATATTGCGTGAACGGCACGCGTCGGGACTTGAAGACGCTTCAAAAGTAAAAAATTGCATCTCGCGGGATAAGAGAGACTCCGTGGCTCAAAGCCCGATCCACCCAATCTTACTTAGAAATAAACATCAAAAGTTCATCTAATAATTGTTGTAATAGTTTGTTCTGACACTGCTATTTTTTATACTTTCTTGGGTAACGATAAAACAAAGTGCGTACTCAGTAATGTCTTCTTATTTTTGAGACAATGCTAGACCGTTTACCGAATTGTCCAAACAGCAATAACGACGTTTCAACTGCTAACGTGGGGACGATTTAGTGAGCGCGCCAACGTCTGTTAACAGTATCAATCAATTTGCGAGTGTGCTGACGAATTCAACAAGTCAAACGTAACCGAACAAAGCATTTTTTGATAGCAACATGAGTGGAATAAGTGGTGTAGCCGATGAAGACAGTAAAATGTGTGTATTTCATGCATTTTCCGCAATCGATAGTGACATTGACGTGGAATGACAAAATATCGACAATGCTCACGATGCAAACGCTCCGACCTGTCAGTACTGTAAGCACTAGTCAAGCCACACGTGACGTCAAGGCCATACGAATTTTACCGCACTCTGGTACACTATAAACGCTGTGTGCACAATTCAGAAAACGGCCCTAATACAAATAAAACAGTTGTAATATAAATAGTTAAGCTGTGAAAAGTATTTTTATGTTATTTATAATTAATCTGTTTAGTTATTATAATTTATCTGTGTTACAAAAATGTTGACATTTCTTTATTCTTTTTATAAATGTTGTCTATATACATTATACAAGTATACATAATTTAGTTTAATATTTAATCATTCATTATTTTAATTTAAAATCATGAGTATTGAAGGTACAAAACATCAATTTTTACTTTTAGTTTTATTTGTTATCTCTACCTACCTAAGATATAGTATAATTATATCTTAAGTAGGATATATAATATATTTATTAGTATAATTTTTAAATACTACATAGGTACATTTTATAATTACTTTATGTTGTTATAATTATATGCGTCAGGTTAATACATTTAAATCGATTTTTTTAAGATAATTGTAAATGCATAAAAGTTGAAGGCCACTTAGAAGATATTGTTTGGTTATCACCACTAAATAAATATAAACAAAGCGTTTGGCCTCTTACATTGGAAGACTGGACCAGGAATCCACATATTTGGTTGTATTACGTCGAAAGTGCAAATGACTTGCTTCAAGAAGATGACGTTTTAAAGTATTCGTTTACTTATTTGTTATTTATATAACATTACAGATTAGTGGGTATTAATGTGGTAAATGCTTTGTTTAAAATCTTCAATATAGTAGTTAAATTGAAATCTTATATATTGTAGCAAATACCTCTGAATACAGTAGATTATTTGATAATTAACTTCTAAAGTATCATAGAATTTTATAGTTATCTTTTAGACGTTTACAAAATGATATAATATGTACAAGAGTAATATGCAGCGCATGTGGAGGTAGACCTATGCATGTATGGCAGCATAGACGATGTTTTTTCGAGAATTTGACAAATATGAATTTTTAAGAAAATTATTAATTTTACTCTTTTAATAAATTTTACGGAGATAGTATTGCATTTAATTAATAAAATATTGGCAAGCCAATTAAAAGTTAGGTACGGTTATATACATGAAAAGAATAATTTCTTATCTTTCAATCTATATTGGTTTTATATTTTGATACAAATCTTCCACGAGTCTTAATTGAGTCGAAATACTAATGTAAATATAGACATGGCATATTATTAGAAAGCTTTAATCCTTTAGTATACACATAGAAATATGACAACCAACACCTGAAAAAAAGTCTTACTCGCATTTTAAATGAAACCATTTTAACCGGATTAATCGCAAATTTATTAATATTAAATATTTTTAAAAACCCGGCCCTAATAGTCCGTGGTCGCGGGGGTCCGTGGTCGCGGGGGGTGTCTAGATTGCATTTTATTACAAACATAAGAATTGGGACCACGAGTATGTCGTCTTCAATACTTGACAAAATAAATACCGATGATTTAGGTATTAATGTTCAAATCTACTACTATTTTAACTTATAAACTAAAAAAAAAGAGAAAATATCTCTTATTCTACTTTTAATGTGAACACTTTTAACTTCTGTTTAACGCTTTCTTCTATTAAGAAGAAAGCGACAAATGTTCTATATTAACTTAATAGCGATTTACTGAATACCACAAACGTCAAGATTTAAAAGAGTCTATTCCTAGGATACCAAGGTAAATATATTATTCCCTTCCATAACATATTGTATAACAATATACATTACGTTTTCAGATCTACACAGACAAAGTATTGGTCTATTCACGATGTCCAGAGATATTATATAGGAGATCTTCATTGTGAACAAATTTTATTCACTTACCAATATCCCAATTTAAAAATGCCATCCTGTCTTGGTAATCATTTATGGTCGACTAATACATCTTTGAAATTATCACCTACAGTTTATATGAAAGAACTGCACACATCGATTGAAACTTCTTTTAAGGTATTCTTAAATTAGAGATCAAATACTATTGCCATCGTATTTCTATCGTAAACATTTTTCTCGTTGCCATGTTGTGGACTCACTTTCATATTTCCTTTTACCAGCCGGTGTCCGTCCAAAAAAATACTGATTTTAAATATACAAAGTTACTTTTAACTTATTTTACATTATGACAACACAACAACTTATTTTACATTATGACAACACAATGGGGAATATGCATAAAATTTTAAATGTCCTAAAATATTTTTTTCTCGAATACTTATTATCGTCATAATATAATGAAAAGGTTTTTGTTTTATTTACTTATTATTTAAAAGCTTAAAATAATATTCAAAAAGTGCAAAATAAGGGAGCGAAATTCAAACTTCCAAAACGCTCCACCATTGGTCGAACGAAATGTGACGTCACCTGATACGACATTGAATTCATTAGCGTCGGTCGAAACTTATATGTTTTACAACTTTTTGAAAAAAAAATTATACCTGTGTTCTTGTGCTGTTCACAACGATACAAACATGATTTTAGAGATATATTATCCCTTCACCTTACACCAACGTTTTCCTATTTTCGCATCATTTGGAATACGAAAAATACTTTTTCGGGTGTTTTTCGAATAGTATTTGGACACTCCGGTACTATACAATTTAAGTTATTTTAAGTTATTAAAACTGTAACTATGTACGAAGTAACTGAAAAGTTCACAGTAAAGACCCACTGGACGTGTCAATCGTGTCATGTGACGTCACGCAAAGCGCGCGCAAAATGACGGCGTTTCAAATGCTCAAATTTTTCCAATGTTTTAAATTAAATTTTAAAAAATATCTAGAGTATTTTGAAGCCTATTCATATTTTTTTCTACGTTATAAAGTAGTAAACTATTAATTTAAGACAAAAAAAAACAACATGAATATCCCCCATTGCAAAATACTTAATTTCCCTACTACCTATTTATTTTCTTTTACAACAAAGAAAGCGGTCGCTGGTCAAATACAACTGGATCGCCTCATCGTGTCGGACCAATTAATCAAAATCGATCAATTGGACTATTTTAAAAGGAAAACATTTTTTAAACTTTTACAAAATTTTATTGGGTGAGTAACGTGATCATGAATATAATTCAAAATGGAAAGATATTTTTCAATTATAGATTCATACCTACATTCATATGTACACATAAAAACCTCTATATGCGAACTTTGTAATAAAAGCTTACAGGATAGCTTGCAATTGGTGTCATTAGAAAATTTGGGATGTAAAAGATTGGAGGGAGTTCAGATTATACAACACCTTGCATGTTTTACTTCACATTCTCTAAAATATTTGTTCTTGTGGCGTTTTTTTTTATCTAATGAAAATCCTATTCTAGTCAACTATAGTTACACTACAGGTAAGGTTGCTTTTTATTATATTTATAATATACACCTATTTTTTTTTAATATAAATATGTTTTGGATTTTCATAGCAAATTTATTATATTTTTTTTAATAATTTCAATTCAATTTTTTCAGCTTTGCGCTGTATCACGCGCATTTCAGGGTAGGCAGAGGGAACTTGGCAACTTGTGTTAGGACACTCCGTTCTGTTTCCTACTTCCCGCCAAATTTGAGGCATTGCGTTAACACCACGCTTGGCCTTGTTACCAGCGCGAAGAAATGAAAACATAAAATAATTAATTTGAAAATATTAAAAGTAAAAATGATAATATTAAATGGAAACATCAAATATTTCCTCGAATGGGAATCGAACACACAACCTGTCACATTTACAGTCACACGCTGTTGCCTCTGCGCCAGAAAAAAGGCCTGGCAGGCCTCTTTTTTTTTAATAATCTGTAGATTATATATTATTAACCTAAAGAGTTTGAGTTTGTTGAACGCGATGAACTCAGAAACTAGTGGTTCAAATTGAATAATATATTTTTTTAGTTGTTTATCGAGTGTGGCTATAGGCTGTATAATATAAGGTCTACGTTACCTGGGGCAATTATAATTGGTCGTGTTCCATACAAAATTCTCTTAGTTTTATTTATTTGATAAGAGGATGAAGCCACACGTAAATACTAGTGAGCACGAATTCAACACGTGCGATATTTAAGATAAGCCGCGTAAAAAGTTATTGAAGTTCAAAGGACATGAAATACCTAAAAAACATCTTTATTACATATTTTTACTAAACTTATTTATTGTCTAGAAAAACATTTGAACACGAGATGATTTTTTTTTATTCGTTATTAGTTTACACAGAACAAAACCATTGCATCTATCGACTACAATTGGAAATTGTGCGGAATTTAATCAATTAAAAATATGAAAACTACTGTTCTTATTAAATAAAAGTTGTGTTAACATTCTATAATTGAAACTGTATGTAGCAAAATTTATATACTACATCTTATAGGCCATTTATACGCTTGTAATGGCTCGACAAGCTCCCAAAAGTTCAATCTTTCAATAAACCTTTGGCTACCAGCAATAATCTAGATGGTAGCCAAACGTTCTATATATTACTGAATACGTCACAAGCGCTTGCCGCAAACTATTTGATCAGTGTTAAAAACAGTTTCGGATCCGCGACAATCTCTAGCAAGACACGGCTTTGATCGAACTTAGAAGAGGAGTGCCAAGCGTTTACATGGCCTATTACGTGTATACATAGGTAATGTACCCCGTAATTAAACTTTTTGTTAATCTCCTTCTAATTGCAAAAAATGCAAAGTTTTAATATGAGTTTACCTGAGCTGACAATTAATAATTTTAGAAATACTATTAATTTTACTTATTATAATAGGAGGTCCAAAAGTTCGTGGAGTGAAGGGGATGGACTGGGGATAGGGGCGTTCGCTTAATGTCATACTACTTGGTGACTTAGACATAAGTATATAAATAGAGTTACAGTCCTGTTGCGTTATTCGTTTACGAACTCGCGCCTGCTAAACTAGTCAATCCGGAAGAAAACTGAAACTATGGAGAAAATTGAACACCGTTGATAAAATTCCTCTGACAAAAGTCAATGCAAGATGGTTACCAAGAATGCTCACACTGCTTCAGAAACAGCAGCGCGTCGATGCTTTAAAGCAATTTTTTGAGTTGTGAACCTGCACAGATTTTGGAACAGATTGTTAAAACAGGAGTCCATGTAATGGCATAAAAAGGGCACACTACTCCCGAAGAAATTCAAGGTGTCACAATCGGCTGGAAAGTGGATGGCTTGTTTTCTGGGATTGTGAGAGGACAATACTGATTGATTACAAAGAAAAGAGAAGAAACATAACTGGAGAATACAACGTATCGATAGTGAACAAATTAAAGGAGGCCATCAAAGAAAAACGTCTAGGAAAGTTGGCTAAGGGCGTGTTGCTACAGGTGTGTTGTCTTGCAAGACAACGCACCAGTTCACGAGAGCAGAGTTGCAATGGCTGCTCTGCACACGCACAGCTTATAGTCCAGACCTGGCTCCTAGTGATTTTTATTTGTTCCCCAATTGAAGAAAAGACTTAAGGGGAAGGAAATTTTCCGACGACAATGAAGTGAATTTTGAGATGAGAGAAAAAAAATATTGATTCGACGGTTTAGAAAAAATAAATAATAAATATATCCAATCAATGTATTCAGCTTAAAGGTCAATATAATTATATTGAAAAGAAAAAATAGATTTGTTCGACCCTTTCATTCCACGAACTTTTGGATCTCCCCTCGTACTAATCAATTCCACGTCTATGTTGTCATGTTTATGTTATCCATTAGCACAGTCTGATTTCAAAAATGTTGATATTGATATGATATTAAGAAATTATACTAATAACGATGAAAGAAAACAGTAAGATTGGCAAAGAAGACGAATAACGTGGAGGAACATCCATATATGAGAACCAATAAAAAAATTAAGACAACAGCCAAGGCACTAAGACTGAGCTGAGCTAGAGTAGTGGATTACAGTCTACTATTTTATATTCACTCGCTTATGAAATAAAAATACATATAAAAAAATAATTTAGCCCCGCCACTTAGCAACCTTAATATAATAATGAATGCGCTTGGAAGGATTTCAAGACCCACGGGCTTAAATTTCATTTGATTAAAAAATTTAATCAATTCAATTTAAAATATTCAAACCTTGACACAATTTTTTAAAAAAATACTAACACTTCCCTGACTAGGATTCTATCCCTCTTGCTCAGCAACCGAACTTGCTACTTTTGTATTTTATGAAGTTCACTTCTAGCAACAATTACCTTATGATTGAAGGGTTGAACACAGTGTTCACGATTATGACAGCGCACATTGATAAGATCAGATCAATATGACTAGGGCTGTGCTAAGAGTGTACTGTCTCTGGGTGTCAATATGAATTTTAGTTCTTCAGTTTTTTCCTCAAAACTTTGATGGAAAGAAACAGATGAAAAGGAGAGCTATAAAGATAAAGAAATCTATTGTTTCACGTCACTTTATTTAGTGCGCATTGCAATTCAAACTGTTAAGTGAGCCTATATCGATATTATCAATGACACTAAATACTTCTCAGTTACAGTAGCTGTTCACTAGGCCCTAGCTTTTACTTCACTTTTATTCAGTGTAGTGTTAATACTGCCTTAAGTCGGGCTAAATCTAAGAATAAAATTTAAGGTATAAGATCTTACATAATCAGTATAGCAAAGACCGTTTTCCGAATTGTGCAAACAGCACTTATGACGTTTCAATTGCTATCATGGGTTCCGTTTTAGAGAGCGCGCCAACGTCTATTAGCAGTATTAATAATTCAACCAACTTGTGAATATGCTTACGGATTCAATAAGTTAGACATTATCGAATAGAGCATTTTTTGATAGAAACGTGAGTGGTGTATGTGGTGTAGCCAAAGAAGATGGTGATATGCGTGTATTTCAAGCATTTTGCGTAATCGAGGAAAGTGATGATAGTGACATTGACGTGGATATAAAGTAACGTCAATGCTCACGATGCTAACGATTCGACATGTCGGTACTGTAAGTACTAGTCAAGTCACATGTGACGTCATAGACTCGCGAATTATATCTCACGTTGGTTCGTTATGAGTGCTGTCTGCACAATTCGGAAAACGGCCAAAGTATGCAGAGATACTCAATGAAACTACATTGCTAGGTATCGGCCGGCAACCTCGAGACCCGAATATTGATATAGGTGCTTTAAATACGCATAACGTATATTACAACGGTCACGCCATCGACGATACCGTTAAGACAAATACATTGTATTTTGGCAATTCGTTGTCGTTCTATTTAGTGTATTAGCCCAGGTAAAAAATATTTTAGATATAAAATGGGCTGTGGCTGGTATTGATAGCATCTATCGTAAACTATTTTACTTTTATTTTACCCTTTAAAGTTACAGCTCTAGTAATCACTGGCATTAACTTTTCCCTGACCACTTATTCCTTTGGCGACGCATTTTTCCTAAACCAAAGTCCAAAGATCATAAAACCTTGTCTCATTACTGTCCTATTTCGATACTTTCCATACCTGTCAAAAGTTTTGGAACGTATCGTCTCATAACAACTAGGTAAGTATATTTTGGTTAACTATATTCTATCTGAGTTTCAGTAATCAGTTTGGTTAACTGTACCTATTCTATCGAAGTATGCCAGTACAGTGCTTTAATTTATGATAATCATATTTATATATGTCTATGATGATATACTGGCTTAATATTGATAAACAAAATGTTAGTCATTTATCTAATCAGAACGAACGTACTGCACGTTCAAGTCACTGACAAAATATCTTCCTTTCGTTCTTCTTCTGTGGGTGTCCTTCAAGGGGGTATCCTTTCTCTTCTTCTGTTCTCTATTTTCATTAGCACTATTTCCCCGAACCTTTTCTCATCTTATCATCTATATGCTGATGACTTAGTCTTATGGAACCACTATATATACATATATATATATATATATATATATATATATATATATATATATATATATATATATATATATATATATATATATATATATATTGAGAAAGCTCCTTATGTCCCCATCTTGAAGCGCACCCAAAGCCGCCTCGATTTGATCGCCTTGTACTCTATCATTGCATTAACAAATCGAGAGGACAATAACATGACTACATCTGACACCCTCGCTAGCTCTCTGATACGCTAGGCCAGAAAGCGACCCGGCAAATCGGTCATGTCATTGTCTTTTCACTTGGGGTCAGTCACATAAATAATCTCTGTCATTCATCACATAGTGGCGGTCCCCAATGCCGCATTCGTCCTCACTTAACACATCAGCGTTGACGCACTGGGGGGATAATTATAAACACTCGAGTTTCGGCGTACATATATATATATATATATATATATATATATATATATATATATGACCTTATGAATTTTTGTATATATGAAAACTATATTATATATTTTCTTATTGTTATTTTTTATTTATTTAAATGCAGGTATTTGTTTTATTTTTATTTCCCCTAGTTTTTTTACTAC